>CAUYPO010038264.1:0-79768 GCA_963574435.1 Cheirogaleus major | reverse complement strand
AAAACTCTACCCAAACATAAAAAAAAAAAACGGTGGGGTGGCCGGGGGGGGGGCGGGGGGCGGGGAGGAAGTGTAGAGTTACATAATGTGAGCCATGCACGCCACCTGGGGATTGGACACGCATGAAGCTCTGGCATGTGGGGGGGGGATGTGTGGTACGGGCAATGTATGTAACCCTAACCATATTTGTACCCCCATTATATGATGAAATAAAAGTAAAAAAAAAAAATAAAAAAAAAACAAATTTAATTTAGGCTTACAATAACTTTGTTTTTATAAAATCATTTTATATCTTAGCAAGTATTTAATTAATTTACAGTAATGAATATAGCATGTTGGATTTTCATTCACAATAGTTAATTTAAAATGCCACAGTAAAATTAGTGAAGTTAAATTAAATGCAATAATATATCTTCATAATTTTCCCAATTCAAATTTATTTAATTTATATGTATTGTAAACAGCTAATGTAATCACAGTGACACAAAATATGAAAGCTATTTTTCTGGGTGATATTCTTAAAGTGAAATTGATTTAAAATCAACTATACATAAATTAACTCAATAATTTGGAAGATGTAAAAATGTTTGAATTTAGTGTTTGTATCTAAAAGTAATGCATTGTCCCCAAAATGCATTTATGATGGTGACAATGGACAGACACATTTTGAATTGCAAAAAGGTAAGATGATTTTCCTTTCTAACTTTGCTTTCTTTTATTTTAGTTAGAATTATCAAAATAACATCATTTTAGAGTGTAGTTTTTCTTTCCTTCTTGTGGGTTTTAGTTAACATTGTACACAGCACAATGGCTAAAAGTTCCAAGTGGATTTAAATCTTAACTCTACCATTTACTAGTTATATAATCTGAGCAAGTTGTTTAAACTCTATATGCTTCAGTTTCATGCATGGATGTTAAGAGATGTGGATTTTATCAATGGATGCCCAAATGTATCCATCGTCACAGCCACACCTGCCTTCTTTGTGCCCAGGAACACTAGACAGCACTTCCCTACTAGATTCGGGAGGACTATTTTAAACACTGAAATCACTTACAAAAAAACCCCCACAAAAATGCAGAAAAACATGACACTAAGTAGACCAATAAAAGGACACTTGTTTAGAGTGTAAGAGCTGAAATATATGTGTGTTTCCTTTTCAAACAGCTTTTTAGAAATGTGTTGGTTATGATTGCATTACCACATTTCTCATGTTTTTTTTTTTTTTTTTTGTAATCTGGAAAATATGGTATATTATTTTGCTTGGTTTTCAAATATTGAGCCAGCATTGCATTCTCCAAATAAACCTCACCTGGTCTTGGGAATCATTTTTATATTTGTATTGTTGAATTCTATTTGATAATATTTTTTGTGTGTTCTAATAAAACTTTACTAATGGACATTGAAATTTGAATATTTACATGTCAAGAAATCTTCTTACATGTGAAACCATTCTCATTTCTAAAGCAGTACAAAAATAGACAGACAGCCAGATTTGGCCTATAGGCAGTAGTTTGTCCACCCAGCTTTAGGTGTTTGTTAAAAGACAGGTTCCTAGGTTTCATTCTAGACTGACTCAAGCATAAAATTGAAGGTGAAATCTGTGAATCTGGATTTTTAAGTGACTTTTTTTTAGAGCGATTTTAGGTTTACAGCAAAATTGAGAGAATGCACAGAGACTTCCCGTACACTCCCGAGCACATGCATAGCCACTAGAGTGGTCACAATTGATGACCCTACACTGACACATCGTACTCACCTGAAGTCCATGGTTTGTATTAGGTGACATTCTTGGTGCAGTACAGTCTATAGATTTGAACAAAGTTATAATAACTTCTATCTACGCTTGTAGTATATTATACAGAGTATTTTCACTGCTCTAAAAATTTTCTCTGCTCCTCCTAGTCACTCTGCCACCCACATACGCACATCAAAAATTGACAACCACTTCTCTTTTTAGTATCTCCTAGTTTTGCCTTTTCTAGAAAGTGATACAGTTGAGATCATAAAGTATGTAATCTTTTCAGATTGACTTCTTTTACTTAACAATGTGTATCTCAGTTTCCTCCATGTGTCTCTCCCTCTTTTTTTTTCGTGGGGGCAGGGGTTGATAGCTCATTGGCCTGGAAGTTTTCAAATAAAATCCATAATTTGTTCTACCATGACTTCATTTCCCTTCATCATTATTCTTGCAAAGGTGTTTGGAGCACCTTACCTAATTCTATGTTAATGCACATATATCTTTTCACTTTCCAATTTAGTATGTGAAAGCTTTGTTTCACAAGTAAATGGCCATGAACAATTAACCCAAATATGTTTTCCAAACTTTTTTGAAATACGGTGCTAGTGGAATAATTTTTTTTTCAGTCATGGTATAGGTTATATGAAAAATACAACAAATTATATTAATATAATATATTTAGTATTGTTGAATATGTGTGTGGTTAGAGTTGTGCATATTATTCTCTAGTACCCTTCAAAGTCCATAAGTCCTATAGGGACATCTTCTGTTACATTTCTGCTGTTGCTAATTTGTGTCTTCTCTCTCTTTTTTGAATCGGTTCTATTAGAGTTTTGTCAATTTTATTGATCTTTTCAAAAAATCGGCTCTTTGTCTTATTGACTTTTTTCCCAAAATTTTATTGAATTGTGATATTAGCTATATTATTTCCTTCCATCTGTTGGTTGTAGTCTTTTTTCCTACATTCTTGATGTGAAGGTTTAGGAAATTGTTTTTAACTTACTAATTTTAATTAAATTACTCATTTGATTTTATTGTGGGTAGAGGACACACTTTGTATGATTTCAATTATTTTAAATTTGTTGAAGTTGTTTTATGGTCCAGGATATGGACTGTAGTGTTATAAGCTTTATGAGGACTTATAAAGAATGGTTTTTCTTACCCATTTTGTGAATCATTCCATGAATGGTGGTTGGATTCTGATGATTAATGATGTCTTTGAGTTCTTCAATAAACTTGCTGAATGTCTTTCTAGTTGTCATATCAAATGCTTTGAAGAAGTGTTCAAATCTTTTATTCCATTTTTTTAAATTTCAGCATATTATGGGAGTACAAATGCTAAGGTTACATATATTTCCCATGCCCCCCCTGTCCCCTCGAGTCAGAGCTTCAAGCGTGACTATCCCTCAGACTGTGCACATATCACTCATTATGTATGTATATACCCATCCCCTCTTCCCCCACAACCTGCCCAACACCGGATAAATGTTATTCCTATATGTCCACTTAGGCGTTGATCAGTTAATACAAATTTGTTGGTGAGTACATGTGGTGCCTGTTTTTTCCATTCTTGGGATACTTCACCTAGTAGAATGGGTTCCAGCTCTATCCAGGAAAATACTAAAGGTGCTATATCACCATTGTTTCTTAAAGCTGAATAATACTCCATGGTATACATATAACACATTTTATTTTATTTTTTTATTATTTTTTTTATTTCAGCATATTATGGGGATACAAATATTACAGTTATGTATATTGCCCACAGCCCCCTCCCCCCTCGAGGCAGAGCCTCAAGCATGGCCATACCCCATATGTTGCACATCTCACTCATTATGTTTGTATATACCCATCCCCTCCTCCCCCCTCCCACCCACCCAACACCCAACAAATGTTATTCCTACATGAACACATTTTATTAATCCACTCATGTATTGATGGGCACTTGGGTTGTTCCCACAACTTTGCGATTGTGAATTGTGCTTCTATAAACATTCGAGTGCAGGTGTTTTTTTTGTAGAATGTCATTTGATTTTTTCGGTAGATGCCCAGTAGTGGGATTGCTGGCTCAAATGGTAGACCTACTTGTATTGCTTTAAGGTATCTCCATATTGCTTTCCACAGAGGTTGAACTAGTTTGCAGTCCCACCAGCAGTGTAGGAGTGTTCTATTTCTCCACATTCATGCCAACATTTATGGTTTGGGAACTTTTTGATAAAGGCCATTCTTACTGGAGATAAGTGATATCTCATTGCAGTTTTGATTTGCATTTCCCTGATGATCAGAGATGTTGAGCATTTTTTCATATGTTTGTTGGCCATTATTCTGTCTTCTTTTGAAAAATTTCTGTTCATGTCTTTTGCCCACTTTTTGATAGGGTTGTTTGATTTTTCCTTGCTGAATTTCCTGAGTTCTAAATAGATTCTAGTTATCAACCCTTTATTGGATGTGTAGATTTCGAATATTTTCTCCCATTTTGTGGGTTGACTGTTTGCTCTCATGACAGTTTCTTTGGCTGTACAGAAGCTTCTTAATTTGATCAGGTCCCATTTATTTATTTTTGTTGCTGCTATGATTGCCTTTGGTGTCTTCTTCATAAATTCTTTGCCTAGGCCAATGTCTAGGAGAGTATTTCCAATGTTTTCCTCTAGAATTCTAATGGTTTCACACCTAAGGTTCAAGTCTGTTACCCAGCATGAATTGATTTTTATGAGAGATGAAAGGTGTGGGTCCTGTTTCAGTCTTCTACATGTGGCTATCCAGTTTTCCCGGCACCATTGATTGAATAAGGATTCTTTTCTCCAGTGTATGTTTTTGTCTGCTCTGTCAAAGATTAGATGGCTATATGAGGATGGTTTTATATCTGGGTTCTCTGTTGTGTTCCACTGGTCAATGTCCCTGTTCTTGTGCCAATCTCAAGCTATTTTAATTACTATAGCCTTGTAGTATAGTTTGAAATCTGGTAAATTGATACCTCCCATTTTGTTTTCATTGCCTAGGATTGCTTTTGCTATACAGGGTCTTCTCTGGTTCCATGCATAGCGTCCTAAATGTAGACTTTTTAATTTTTCTTTCAGTTCTATTAGATTTTGCTTTGCATATTTGTTAGCTTTATTTTTCTTTCTTTTGTGTATACTCATATACAGTTTTTACTTCTTTCTCGTGTATTGACACTTATACCATTGTGTATTTTCTTTTTCTCTCTCTCATTTTTTATTGCTGTGCATTCTAATTTATTTGATAACATAGTCATTCTCACTTTCTTTTGATTAATATTTGCATAATGTATATTTGCTATGCTTTACTTTTGAAGAGAATTTATTTTAGAAAACATATAGTTGAGTCATATTTTGTAATCCACCCTATCAATATCTGTCTTTAATTGATGTATGCAGATCATGACCATTTAAGGTGACTACTGATATGCTAGGACTTAAGTTCCCTCTGTTATTCCTTTCTGTTCCCTTTTCCTGACATACTCTAGCCATTCTGTTAGGGTTTGTCTGCTGGTAAAAAATTCTTAGTTTTTTGTTTGTTTGTTTGCTTGTTTGTTTTAAGACAGAGTTTTACACTGTTGCCCTGATCACTGCAGCCTCAAATTTCTAGGCTCAGAAGATCTTCCTGCCTCAGCCTCCCCAGCAGCTGGGACTACAGGCGCACGCCACTACACCCTGCTAATTTTTCCATTTTTAGTAGAGAAGCATCTTACTCTTGCTCAGGCTGGTCTCGAACTCCTGAGCTCAAGCATTCCTCTTGCTACAGCCTCCCAGAGTGCTAGGATTACAGGAGTGAGCTACTGCACCCTGCCTGAAAGACATAATTATTTGAGATCTATCCTAACAAAAAAAAGTTAATTTCATGATTGGAGACACTATCTTTACATGTACTATTTCCTCTAATTTCACAAGAATGTAGCCTAACTATTTTTCATCCTCTTTAGGCAATGAGGATCTCATTATTCAGACCACCTACAGATGGTATGATTGAAATTTTGAAACTGTGTATAATCACTTCATGATTTTGATCTTTTTATGCAAATCTCTAGACAATAATGGACAATATACTTAAAAGATACTTAGGAAGTTTAATTTTAGTCCTAAATTGTTCAAATTTTATATATGCCCTACATATTGTTAGTAAGCCTATCTCCTCTCAAGTATTAAAAATTACACTAAACATTCTATGGTTGAGAACTTATTTCATGAAGTTAGGGTATCTGGTAATATTATCCTTTGGAAATATTGGTTTTAAAAATGTGTCTTTTGATTGATTTAAAGTCTCAACATTTCCAAATTCACATTACCCTCTGTTTTATTTTGTCAATGACCTATTAGTTTGCAAATTAGTGTTTCCTTTCTTTTTTATTTCAATGAGATGAGAATATTATTTAACATAGGAACTTATCTTTATATTATGCAGAATTAGGTTAATATTAAAAACAATTTCATATGTTGATATAGCAAATTATTCTTTGAAATGAGGAAAAATATCTTTAAGAATTCAGGAGTATCATAAATTAATATTCTTATTTTTATAATTTATTTAATTATAACAGGTAGTCTTGTGAAATTTTACCCTTTAAAAGATTTTTTAAAATTAATGATAAATAATAAACCTAATATTATTTTGTTACAAAATATTTTAAAAGTTGGTAATTTTATATAATAAAGATTATAATGTGCACAGCTGTTATACTGCAAATTTAATTATATTTAAATTTAAACCCAGCATGGTTTACTCTAATGAAGTCTATATTGTGAATCTGACATAGCCAATGGTACTTTTTATAATCATTGCTAAAGTAAAATAATAAAATAAAATTAATGCATATCAAAACATATAGAATTAAAATGTAATTTATTTTACTTGAAACTATATTATAATGTTAAGTATAATTTGTTGTATTTTTCAGATAATCTATGCAAAAACTCAAAAAAAATTATTCCATTAGTACCATAATTCAAATAAGTTTAGAAAACATGCATTTTGTTTAATTGTTTTTGTTTAATTGTTTAATTGTTTATGGTCATTTATCTGTGAAACAAAACTTTCACATACTAAATTGGAACATGAAGAGATATATATGAATTAACATAGAACTAGGTATGGTGCCCCAAGAATAATGATGAATGAAAATATATTCATGGTAGAACAAATTATAAATTTTATTTGAAAATAACTTCTAAGTTTTCAAATAGCCCAAATGGGAGAGAACATAAGGAGCGATAATATTTCTTGATAGGCAATATTCTACTGGGTTATAAACTAGACAGTTTTTATGCATTAGCTAATGTAATACTTAAAATAATTTTGTGAGATAAATATTGTTATTTAAAGTATAGGCTATTTAAATAAAGTCATGGCAAATTCAGTCTTTTAAGTATCATATGACCTAGAATTTCAACCTAGAGGATCTGACTATAGGAAGAGAACTTTACAACAAATAAAGCTATTTATGAGAAGAGCTACTCTTACTTTACAAAAAAAGTATCCTAAAATATTTCTTCAAAAGATATCAAACTTGGACAGAGCCAGGTAGATGGCAGAAGTGTTATCTGCAGATGTAAATTTCAATTTATTTACTGTTGATGTCTAAGCAATACTTAAAATCTGCCCACTGTTTTCTTCTGCCAAGGATTTATCTTTCTGTTCCTCTCTCTCCTATTTTCTGAAATATATTGTATATGTATAATCCCAATTTCACATACTTGAGCATATATAAGAACAGACAAAATTTCCATTTGTGTTGATATTTAGTCCAATAGACCATTGCTTGAATTTTTGTAACTGTACATCATAGAATATACATATCTCTATCCAGGTTTTGGGTAATGTGTATATGAGAAAAGTTATATTTCACCTCAAAATATAATTAAATATATGTAGGAAAATCTAGAATTGTTTTTCAAATTCAGTTGATGACAGCTAGTAATTATGTGTAGCTATTGTAAAACTCATTGTGTATCTACAAAAATTTTTCTATCTTGGATATCATTGGCTTTAAGAGAGGCATCACAGTGTTACCCTCGGTGTAAAAATTTTCTATAACTTTGTGCTCATTCAGAACACATTTCCACATTGCCTTGCATATTTAATCCATACTTTTGTTAATGTGTGTGTTGAGTATCAAAAGACTCAAAAATGTGTTGAATAAACTTGTGGAGAAGAAAGCAGAGGAAAAGAGAATATTGTAAACAATCTAAACAATTATAGAAACATATTAATACTTTGGTGGTCAGAGAACTATGGTTTAAGCATTTTACATAAAAATATCCAATACAATAGATTGATATGTGTGTGTGCATTTTGTTATTTTATCTAAATTTTTTGGAAGTGGAGTGAAGATTTTGTGTCCATGTGTATATTAACTGTTGGAAATTAGCATTTCAGTTAGCATTTTTATAGCAAAATCTTAAGTGTCAGTAACAGTTTGCTAATGCTTGTTAAGAAGTGCCTGTTATATTATTTTCAGAGTTCCAGTGGGCCAGTAAAATTTTTTCTAGCTTTTTACACATTCTGTTAATTTTTCAGACAAATTCATTCAAACGATATAAGTGTTTTTAAATCCTTTGAGAATGAATTTATAAGTTGGCAATTAAATACAATAAACTTCATATATTTTATATTTATGACCTATAAGAATAAATATAAATTTTAATGGAATGCTTCTTCTATTCTTCACACTTTCACTTATACATGGTATTGAAAAAGTGTTTTATTTAGTTGTGATAAAAATGACAAAAATTAAAAACATCTTTGAAAACTGATACATAAGTTGTTAAATTAATATTTTGTAGAAAAATGATCATTGAAGGTTTCATGGCTTTTGGTTGTTGTATGTGTATATGTGTGGATGTGGCAATTATTAGGGTGTAAACATTACACCATGCTTAATATCCTGGAAGATGATTTCATTGCAATTATTTTACTTTTGTCCTATATAATATCAATTTTTCTTACACAGCCAAAAAATATTAAAAAGAAATATAGTTTTGACAATGATTAAATTTGCAATCAATTCATAGGCTTAAAATAATTTTCATAAAATAACCACGATTGCATTTTTTTCTATTTCTTGCAAAAAAATTGCATAGATTGGCTTTGGAAAGTATATTTTGTAGATATTCAGAAAATTTCATAATATTAGTTAGAAAAACTCTGCAAATATGTCTTAAGAGAAAAATTTATACTCTCTCTCACACACAGTGTTTGCAGAGCTAAATGCAGTACACCATCAATTTGACAGATTGTATTGCCTATTTTGCTTTTATAAATTTCCGTTAAATTTGAGGCCTTATCTGTTCCCACACTAGTATAATAGAAGTTGGCTATTTAAGTTGATATTAATTTTTTTGTCTTTTAACTATTATGATTAAGTAAATTGAGAATTCTCTGGGT
This sequence comes from Cheirogaleus major, assembly GCA_963574435.1. Taxonomy (NCBI): domain Eukaryota; kingdom Metazoa; phylum Chordata; class Mammalia; order Primates; family Cheirogaleidae; genus Cheirogaleus; species Cheirogaleus major. Next base: position 70,631 of record CAUYPO010038264.1, on the reverse strand, counting down.
GTGGTGGCTCATGCCTATAATCTCAGCACCAAAAGTAACATAGCTATCTTATTTGCTCATATGACTACTGTTATTAACAGAGCTTCACTATAAATTATTATTGTGAGATTAACAGAGTTTTCCATTATTTTTATTAAAACATTTGAAAATATTTTATATACTATTACTTTTCTCAATTTAAGTTCTGATCTTGTTGCTTTCTTAATAATTTGCATCTTATACAGTTTTTCTTTTGTCCAGATTTTGTCAAGGTAAAATGAATGACAGAAATGAAAAGAATTACTTAAATTAAATTTTTGTTGAAAGGGCCAAGGTACAAAACTGTAATAAAAAGAAAATGACTATGGACTAGCCAGGTGTGAAAGAGGACGTGGTAAATTACATTTATAAGAAAGGAAAAGAAAAGCATTTGGATGTTTTAGATAATTGTACATGAGCTTGACTTTTCATCAATGAAATAATGAATAATGAAAATTAGATATGTGGAATAATGAAATATAGATGAAATACTAAATCGGTAATGTTTTGGAATTGTATTTTAAGTGTCTTTGGCCACTGTTTTATTCTCTCATCATAAAATTGAATGAGTGTTGTACTTGTTATAAGTATAGTTTCTCCTTTTATAAAATACTATGACTTTGTATTTTAACACTATTAAGAGACTTGCTTTTATGTAAGCTCCCAACTAACTGATGTCTTGCAAGATGACTCATGGTGGGCTTTGGAAGAATTCTTACCCACTTGCTAACCCTGGCTGCCAATTTCATGTATTCATTTAAGCCCTTCCTGAATACTTATTACATTTCAAAAAATGTAATGCAGTAAAGGCAAAATTGGTTATCCAGAGTTAGCTTTGGATATCGGAGGGGTAAAAGAAAAGGTAAAGAGTGAAATTTTGTGGTAAATATTCAGTAGCCAGACAATTTAGCACTGTAATTAGGCATTCCTTCCCCATTAAAGCAAATCTATAATAAATAGTTTAGACACAAGATTCTGGCGTACAGTTCTCAAGCTATGCAGCACTTCTCAAATTAGTCTGTTGTCTGGACTATGCCTGTAAACGAGGACGTTGGGTTAATCAAGTCTTGCCCTTAGTGTGGATCGACTCAAAATGATGAGTTTAAAGACTTGGAACCTCTTCAAGGCTGTTTTAATTTTAGTTTGCTACCCATCATAAAACATGTGTGGGGATTTATTAGACATAGGACATGGAAATATGTAAATGTGGTGTAGAAGTAAACTTCTTACATGGTTGTTGGTATGTTGAGTTATGAGTTATAACCCTTGAGTTATAATATGGTTTTTCCCTAAGTCAGTGTTATAAAAAACTGAGTTTAAATGTCTGGATTAGATTAGTTACTCATTCTGTATGGATTAAATTGAATAATCAACATTGCAGCATCACACTTGCCTCTACAATTAAGTCTGAAAATATTGGGACATGATTACAAGCTCATATAACCTTAATCTGTACAATTTATCCTATGATTATGTGCTGATATGGAAGTTAAAGTAAATCAAATCAAGAAGGAGGGGTGGAAAAAGATGGCCAAATAGAACTCTCCAGTGATCATTTCCCCACAGAAACACCAAATTGAACAGCTAGGGTGCATATTAACTGTATTGGTAATAAGGAAAGAATACTTGCATTGATCTGCAAATGCTATCATAACAAAATACCACAGGCTAATTGGCTTAAATAACAAAAGTTTAACTTTTTACAGTTCTAGAGGCAGAAAGTCTAAGATCAAAGTGGCTTCCGGGTTGGTTTTTGGTGAGGTCTATCTCCTTGGCTTATAGATGGCCACCTTTTCCTTGTTTTCTTGCATGGCCTTTTCTCTGTTCATGTGTACTCCTGGTGTCTCTTCCTTTTCTTGTAAGGACACCAATCCTATTGAATTAGGGCCCTAACCGTATGACCTTATTTAACCTTAATTTCCTCGTTAAATGCCCTATCTCAAAATACAGTCACATTGGGAGTCAGGGCTTCAACATATGAATGTTGAGGAGGGACATGATTCAGTCCATGACAATGCTCAAACACAACGTTATTACTTGATATAGCTTGGTCATATTCAAAGTTAAGAAATGCAACCTAAAAGAACACTGAGTTTTATCACTCAGAATAGAGACACAATTTCTATTTGCAGATAATTTCACTTTAGAAAAAAATAAGAGAATAGAATGTCAATTTAAAAGGAAATTCAAAAGTCAAACATTGCTATTCTAGAATATCTATTTGTTGTTAGGTGCATACAATAGTCCCCCTTATCCACAGTTTCAAATTCCATGGTTTTAGTTACTCCTAGTCCGCTGTGGTCCAAAAACTAGATGAGTCCTTGAGAGACCACATTCACATAACTTTGACTATAATCTATTATGAAAATTGTTTTATTTCATTTTAAGTTATTGTTGTTAATCTCTTATTATGTCTAATTTATAAATTAAATTTTCCATAAGTATGTTTTTATAGGACAAAAAATAGTATATAAAGGGTTCAGTACTATCCATGGTTTCTGGTATCCACTGGGGGTCTTAGAACTCATCCTCTATGGATAAGATGGGACTACGGTATAGGTTTATAATTGTTACAGCTTCTTGATGAATTGACACTTTTATAAATATATAATGCCATTCTTTTTTTTGTAACGGTTTTTTTACTTAAAGGTTATTTCTTATGATAATAATATAGTCAGCTAAGTTCTGTTTTGTTATTATTTGCATGAAATATTTTTTCCATCCGTTCAGACTATTTGTGTCTTTGGATATAATATGTGTCTGTTGTACATAGAAAAGAATTGGATCATGTATCTTTTTTTTGCTATCTGCTCCACCAATCTCTGCCTTATAATTGAAGATATTAATCTTTTACTTTTAACCTGATCACTGAGGAGGAAAGACTAACTTCTACCATTTTGCTTTGTATTCCATATATCATCTTTTTGGTTTTTAATTCCTTCATTATTGCCTTCTTTTGTATTTAATTGATATTTTTGTAGTGTATCACTTTATTGCTTTCTCATTTCTTTTTCTATATATTTTAAAATTACTTTCTAGTGGTTACTCTAAGGATTACAATAAAGCTCTTTAGGTATGACGAAGTATTTTTATCTTCAATAGTATACAAAACTGTGCTCCTATATAGCTCCATACCTCCCCCTTGCTGTTGTCACAAATGACATCTTAATACATTGTGCTCTCATTAACATAAGTGTATATTTGTTTCATGCATTTGTGTTTTCAGTCATACAGGGAAAATCAGAGAAAATTCAAACTAAAAATGCAATAATTCTTGCTTTTACATTTATCTGTGTGGTTACCTTTGCCAATATTCTCTATTTCTTTGCACAGCTTCAAGTTACTATATAGTATTCATTTTCATCTTGAGAACTCCCTTTTGCAATTCTTATATGGAAGATTTACTAAGGACAAATCACCTAAGTTATTTTTTACTTGGCAATGTTTCAATTTCTCCTTCATTTTGAAATGTAATTTTATTAGATATATAATTACCACTTGACAGTTGTTTTTTCAGTCAACAATTTACTTATACCATCTCACAACTTTCTAGTCTCTAGTTTCTGCTGAGAAATTGAATATTGATATTATCAAGAATCAATTTATTTTTCAAGTTGGTTCCCTCTTGCTGCTTTCAGGATTCTCTCTTTGTTTTAGGCTTTTGACAGTTTGATTATAATGTGTCTCAGTGAGGATCTTTTTGTGTTCATTCATTGAGATTCCTGGTTTTGTATATTCATTTTTTTAAAACAAATTGGGGACTTTTTCAGCCATCATTTCTTCAAAAACTGTCTGCCAAGTTCTTTCTCTTCCCTCTCTCTCTAGAACTTCTGCTGTGCTTATCTTGGGACACTTGCTGGTGTCTTGCAGCTCTTTTATGTTCTGCTTAGTTATATTCATCATTTTTTCTTTCTGTTCCTCAGAGTGGATAGATTCTATTGACCCAGCTTCACATTGACTGATTTGTTTTTCTGCCTTGTTTAATTTTACTGTTAAAAACTTTCAGTATTTTTTTTTTTTTTCATTTCAGACTTTGCACTTTTCAGCTCCAGAATTTCTGTTTGGTTCCTTTGTATAATTTCCATCTCTTTACTGATATTCTTTATTTTTAAGACATTGTTCTTATAATGTCCTTTGACTCTTTTGTTTACTTTGTCTCTTTGAACATAAGATATTTTATTTTCATTTAAAGGTTTTTGTTTGTTTGTTTGTTTGTTTTTAGTGAGAACAATGCACTTCCTCAGAAAGAGTATATGTTAATTTACCTATCCATGGGTCATACTTTTTTCTTGCATTCTTTATAATTTTTGTTGAAAACTGAACATCTTGCATAAAAGTTGAGTACACCTTATTTGAAATGCTTGGGACCAAAAGTGTTTAGGATTTTGGATTTTTTTTGGATTTTGGAACATTTACCTATACATAATGAATTATCAAGGGCATGAGACCCAAGTCTAAACACAAAATTTATACATGTTTTATATATGCCTTATACACATAGCCTGAAGATAATTTTACATAAATTTTTTTAAAAAATTGTGCATGAAATCAAGTTTGTTGACATTAAACTATCAGAAAGCAAATGTGGGGGATAAGGTGGAAAAAGAATATAAATGTATTTATTTTTAAAATTATTTTAAAGATAGAAAAGGTGTTACTGTCTCCACCACCCCTATGTACAATCTACTGTTGTTTGGCATCACTATCATTGCTGATTCTTAATTTATATACAACTGAGGACAATCATTTTCTAACACTTATCCCACATAATTACTTAACAGTAAAAAATTCTATGCCATTATCGCAGTAAAGAAAGAATGTGCCGGGGTGACTGAGCAGCACGGCAGCATCACCAGAAACCCTGCGTCAGCTGTTAAACGCAGCAACCGTGAGCAGTGGCAGGCTTTCAGTCTCGTGTTGTGTTTTGATTAAAATATTACTATATGCTCTATTTTACATTTTTTAGGTGAGAAGAAACATCAGAAGCAGTTGAGGGACCAGGAAGCAGACACTCTAGGGATGAGGAAGCATTCTGTTAGATGGCTTTTCAAAAGGTTCCTCCACAGTCATCACCCTCATCAACAATAATTCATGTATCAGATTTTGCAAACCAAATCTTTGGTTTTATAAACTGACACGGTTTCTTGTTCTCTTATGAACATGAGCTGCTCCAGTCCTTTACTTTTGATTTTACTCATTACATTTTGAAGATACTACAAACTAAAATGCAATATCAAATGATTGAATATGAGGGAGATTACATATATAATAAAAAAACCATATTAACTCTAATTCTTATAATAACTTGTAATTTTCAAAAACATGCCTTAGCTTTGGCTGCTAAAATGAAGTACCTTAGACTAGGAAGTTTACAAACAGAAATATGTTTCTCACAGCTCTGGATACTGGAAGTACGAAATCAAGGTGTCAGCACAGATGAGTTCCACTGAGGGCCTTATTCCAGGTTGCAAACTGCTGTCTTCCCAATTTTTCTCATGGGGAAAGAAAGTAAGAAGAGTTCTCTAGGTTTCTTTTTATAAGGACATTAATCCCATTTATGAAGTTTTCACCATCATGACCTAATTGCCTCTCAGAGGCCCCTCCTAATAAGATCACACTGGGGGTTAGGATTTCACGATATGAATGGGGGCACAAATACTCACTGAATAATAATGCTGTTATTTTAAAATTATTTCTGGTGGTTTTCATTCTATAGCATGTGAATATTTTGTGTTATGAGCTATACATTCGGATATAAAAATACATCGATCTTTCTCATGAGAAATAATTGAATTTTGACTACACAAATCTTTTTATGTGATTGATCAACGCAATGGATATTTATCCACAAAATGGATAAATAATTTTTACATGTCTCAATCAGAATTGAGGGCAATTTTTACATTGCATATAAACATTGACTGGAAATAAAATTTAATTTAATATTTGGATTATATCCACATTATTTATGAAAAATTCTGATTTTGGAAAGAAATATAGAATACATTCTAAACTACATAATATATGCCATCAAAAGCCCTTATCTTAATACTTGGGGCTATTTTTTATGACCTTTTTCTCTTTTTTATTTTATTCTACTCTCTTTTTTCTATACTTAATGTGATCTCAATCCAATCCTCAAATCTTATCAGTTCTTCAGGTCTCATCTCAATTCTATCTTCTTCAGCTTTCACAGTTATTCCTGGGCATCTGTATCTTCCTCTTTTTATATTCCATAGATAGCATTTCACAAATATCAGTACTATGAATTTGGAAATTTGATATTTTCAATCTGTCACATTTTTATGTACTAGCATGTGTTCTCAAGTTGTTTCCTGCTGTATCCATTCTAAAGTTGTTAACTTCTGTATCATTTAGGATTCCTTCAAATAAATGAACCATAAAATAAGAAAAAATATATTAAATTTAAACATATTTTGCCCCAAAAAAGAGAAACTCTAGAGTGGAAATTGGCTTTATGGCTAGTCAGTCTTGTAGCCTAGTTACACTTTTAGGGATTTCAGTTCTTTCCATCATTTCATTCTGCCATCCACAATGTTGGCTTCTTGCTAAGTTTCAATCTCTTCATAATTTTTTGTAGAATATTTACCAGTATTATATAGGCCCATCTTTCTCATTCAATTTTTTTTAAAGAATGCTTATTAATTCTTTGGGTACTGAGGAAATGTTTCCCATATCTCACCAATTAGATAGGACTATATCTGTCTATTCCTGCATCAGTTTCTGCTAAAAAGGAATGTCATTAAAAACATTAAACCCACATTCTCCACAAAATACAAACAAAAAGATACCAGAAAATAGATTACCCTAAATGTTTTGTGGCTGATGTTGTGGTGGTGGTTTATAATGAATAGAATGGTTTGAATTTGAGCAATCAACCATAATGTTCATTTTCACTGCCTCAAAGCCCAGAGATGGTCAAGGTGATAAGTTGAGCTGTCTTCTAATTTAATATTTCCTAATATTTGAGATATAAAATATATTGCTAAGATAAAACTGTTTAGTTTTCCTTATTCAGCCTAATGTCAGTGACATAAACTTTTATGATAACTAGAAAATTATGTATTTATTTAAACTGTGGTGATAATCATATTAGAAATACAGCATGCCCATAATGTGCATTGCAGTAGACAGTATATTACAATAAACTGGAGATGATATAATGTCTGATCTTTTTAAAATAACATTATACAAACTGAATTTTGAAGGCAAATTGCTTTTCTGGAGGAATGATAGAATATACTTGAGAATATTTATTGGCCTTAAAAAACAGGAAATGATGTGAAAGAATACAAAAAAATTAATACGCTTACTTGAATGTGTACTTGTCATAGAGCCTAGTCCCTCTATGGTTAATCATATTACCTTACTAGTTATTTATAAATGGAAGATATTTATGTTTCCTTACTTTTTCCTTTTTCTCATTCAGGAATGGCATTGCATCAGCCTATTGTATTAATTGGATGATGGGGATATGCGGTGAAGGAGCAGCTTAAACATTTTGTATGCAGACCGAAGTGACGAACCAGAAAGAGCAGAAAGAAAATAAACTATGTTAGCATGAGAGGTAGAGATTCCAGAGGGGCACATAAGAGTTTATTAATCAATCTGCATTTCATAATTCACCTGTCATGGTCATATTTTGAATGACAGTGAAATAACATTTAAGATAGTCACTTTTGCCTTGTTATCCTTTTAGATATGCTATAATCTCTTCCATATCTACAGTTTTTGAAATTTCAAGAATGAGGGATAAATTAGCATAATTTTTACATGGGAAATAGTTGCTCCTCTACTAAGTAAGTGAGTAAATTTACTTCAGTTCTAATTCTCTTCTTTTGGTGGGAGCATAACTGAGTTGGTATGTATGCTGATTAATGCACTATCCCTTGGAGAGATGAAAAAATTCAACTTGCAGGATTAATTTTTTGGATATTTTTTTGGGAAATATAAAGTAATTTGTACTAAGGTTGTTTTCAACACAGATCTGACAATAATTATCCAATAGCTAAGAAAGGTAAACCAATTTCATTTAAAATTGTAGGTAGAAAAAAGAGCCTTGAAAATTATCTGAAGTAGAGTCAAATATGGCTAAAAAATAAGAAAAATTGAAAATGGAAAAAATTCCTATCAATTCTATTTCATATATAAAGAAAAAGTTAATTTTTATCTCCTAATATTTTATAATTAAGCAACCTGAAAATCTATATATTTGAAAATTTATTTTATATATAAATTTATTTGAAAACAATAATTTGTTTTAATATTGTTAGAAATTAATAAAACAATAATAAAAATAAAATGATCTATTTTAAAGTTTCTTAACACAGGTTTTATACTCTGAGTAAAATTACCTTTCCTAAGTCAAGGTACTAGCCTTTTATTCCAAATAAGACAGAGTAAACACATTCCATTTTACTCCTCTAATCGAACACACACGCACACACACATAGGAAAAAAAATAACCTGTAGACAAAGCCTTTAGTCATGTTGAAGAGGCTGCTGAAAGGTAGAGAAAAGAAAGTGGACCTTGCTAACCTAGACCTGGCTTAAAACTTAAGGAATGAGCCAGTAATTTGTTTCCTGAGATTTTTTTTCCTGCATCCTTTAAATATTCCAGCTTGAGCACTAGGGAAATCCAGGAAATTCCAATAAAGACAAACAAAAAATAGTCCAATGTGAAGATTGCTCTCTCTAGACAAAAGATAAAAAAAAGAGGTGAAACAGCACTGTAACAATTCTTATTTATACTAACTAGTTCTCAAGGTGAACAGCACCTAAAAAGCCACGCCCCCTTTCTCATAATAATGAGTGCTACATTGGTAGAGCCAGGGAGTTGAACCCTGCCTTGCAACTCCTCTTCCACATAAACAGCAGTAAGGAGGTATCCTTTCTCAACACAGATTGTTTTTCCATCCTTAATATTTTGAAATAAAAAAATTTAAAAAATCAAACAAAGATTGTAGACAGAGTTCTGACTGTTATCACCACCTTTGTAATATAGAGGAAGTGACTTTCTCCTGCAGAACCTGTTAACAGAACTCTGACTTACCATACCAAGAACCAGGATGATCAGAAATTAGATGTGGAAAGCCAAAAGTAGTCATCAATATCACTATGTTACAGATGTTGAAATTATCTGACAAAGAATTTAAAATAGTCATAAGAAAAATGGACCAATAGGAAATAAAATACAACCTCTTGAAACATATTCCAATATATAAATATTAAGAAGAAAACATAATATATAAAGAAGAATCAAATGGAAATTTTAAAAATGTAAAATACAATAACCAAAATAAAAAGCTCATAGGAGGAACTCAATAATAGAGTGAATATGACAGAAAAAAAATAGAGGGATTTTAAAATAGCTGAAAGGAAATTAGCCAATCTGAAAAAACAGGATGGAAAAATAGCTTTGAAAAATAAACTGAAAATCGAGGATTTATGAGACCATAACACAAGATCTAAAATTTATGTTTTTAAAGTTACAGAAGGATATGAAATAAAAATATCAGTCTGAAAATATATTTTGAAAATAATGACTAATACCTTTCCAACTTTGATGAAAGGCATAAGTCTACATATTCAGAAGCTTAGTGAACCGCCAACAGTATACATCCAAAGAAATCTACATCTAGATACGTTTTAATCAAAATTTTGAATGTTAAATTCAAATGATAGGCTTTCGATGATCAACACCTAAGTGCACATACAGTAATAACATTCATCAAGCGTCGGGCAGATGGGGTAGGGAGGAGCGGATAGGTATATTCATAACATAATGAGTACAGTGAGCACCATCTGGGGAATGGACACGCTTGAAGCTCTGACTGGGGGGGATGACAAGGGCAATGTATGTAACCTAAACATTTATACCCCCATAATGTGCTGAAATAAATAAAAATAAAAAAAATATTCAAATGATAAAGCTTAAAAGCTGTAGACAGTAATGGCACATCATCTATAGTGGAGCAATGATTCTAATGAAAAAAATGACAGATTGATTAGGTGTACCTGGTTTTAAAGTTGGAATCCTAAGTTTCAGTCACCAAGGTTGTTCATGCAGCTAGAATGTGCCTACATGACCAGTCTTCCATAAAAACCTAAGGTCCTGAGGTTTCCCTCAAGAGGGAAATTTCATACATGTCTGTGTAGTTTACTACTAGAATATCAGCTGCATCCTGTGTGAACTGGTGGGGAGGATTTAGCAGCCTGCACTTGATTTCTCTGAACTGTAACCAATGTAGAACTTTCTTCTCTTGCCTGCATTATATCTCCTTTTGATATAATAAACTTTAGTTTTGAGTGTAACTTGCTTGTTTTAGTTGTGAGATTTTTCAGCAAAAAAAAAAAAAAAAAAAACTGAATTAGAAGGTGGTCATGTAACTCCTAAACTACATGGAAACAATAATTCAAATAAAGTTAATATGGTTATATTAGTACCTGAGAAGATAGACTTCGGAGCAAAGTAAACTACCATTGACAATGAAGTCATTACATAAAGATAAAATGGACAATTCAGCAAAAATATACAGCTAAATGGTTTTTAATATATATGTATATAAAAATGCAAATGTGTTTCAAAATACATAAAATAAACACTGGCAGAACTAAAAGTAGAAATAGCAAATACACAATTAGAATGAGGGATGACAATACTTTTCTTTCAGAAATGAATAGGACCACTAGGCAGAAGGAAAATAGAGATAGTAGAACTAAACAACAACATCAATCAATGAAATCTAATTGACCTTTAAAAAATGTTTCAACCAACATCATAATAGACATATTTTTCGAGAGTACATAGATCAACATAGGCTATATCTTCATCTGTAAAACAAAGTTAAGAAATTTAAAATAATGAAATTATAAAAAGTATACTGAGTGCATTAGAATCACACCAAAAATATTAACAGTAACAGAAAGGTAGCAGAAAGCTCTACAAGTTATTAGAAATCAAAAACATATATACTTCTAAATGACCTATGAAGAAAAGAGGATGTTTAGGAAAACTATGTATATGTATTTACATATAGTTTATATAGAGAGAACTTAATGATGGTGAAAATAAATTATGTCAAAATCTGTCGCCTGGAGTTCAAGCCATGCTGAGACAATATTTATAGTGCGGAATGCTTATATTACAAAGGGAGAGAGGCCTCAAATCCATAATCTAAAATCCTTCATTAAGAAAGCAAAAAAAAAAAAAAACAAGAAAAATATCACTTAAAGCAAGTAGAAAGAAAGAAATAACACAGATAAGAGTAGATGTCAATAAAAATAAAAACAAAAATGGAGAAAATTCAATCTAAACAAAAGCTGTGTTTTTGAAAACAGATAAAATTGATAAACCTCTAGCAAGTCTGACAAAGAAAAAGAGAGCACATAAGAATAAAGGAAGAACTATCATGACAACCTCACAGATATTAAAAACTTAATCAAGAAATATAATCTACTCACATGCATTGCAATTTTAGATGAAATGGATTGATTCTTGAAAATAACAAACTCACCCAAAAAGTAGTAGATAATCTGAATAATACTGTAATTATTAAAGGAATTGAAATCCTAGTTAAACCTTCTAAACATAAAATCTCCAGGTGTGAATGATTTCACAGACATATCCTACCAAATATTTTAAGAAGAAATACAGAAATTATGCACAGTCTCTTTCAAAAAGTAGAATAGGTGAGAACACTTTCCAATTTATTTTATGAGGCCAGCATTATCCTGACACCCAAACCAGACAAAAATAGCAGCAGAGAATGAAAAATATAATCAGAATAACTGTTGAGCAATATTCCTCATGAACCCAGACATAACATCCTCAATAAAATATTAGCAAATTGAATGCAGCATTTATATAAAAAGAAAAATATGACACGCTTAAGTAGTTTTATTCTTATTTTAATGCAAGCCTATTTCAATAATTGAAAATTAATAAATGTATTCTATTACATTAACAGAAACAAAAAAGATCACTTCATTCAATGTGAAAACAAACATTTGATACAATTCAATAACACTTATAATAAACAAGGTAAGAATAGAAAGAAACATCCTCAAGCTGATAAGCAATAGCTACAAACACCAGCTTTCATTATACTTAATGGATAAAGTATTAGTGTTTTCCCTCCATTCAACCATCATTCAACATATTGTCTTTGCCAGAGCAATACGGAAAACATAATTTAAAATCTGTGTTACAGATTGGAGTATAAGAATATAAATTGCCTCCATTTGCAGATGACATTCTTATCCACATAGAAAATACTAACAAATCTACCAAAAATATCCTAGAATCCTAGAATTAAGTAAGTTTAGCAAGGTTGCAGGATACGTGGTCAACACATAGAAGATATTTCTTAATACCTGGGAAAACTAAATTTAAAAATAGTATCATTTATCATCACTCAACTGCAAAAAAATAAAATATGTAGGTATAAACAACCATGTGCATGCGGTATCTGAACATGAGAAACTAAGTACAATGAAAGAAATTCTTGAAGACTTACATAAATGGAAACACATGACATGTTTGTGGATTGGAAGATAAAAACTAGTAATGATGTCAATTCTCCCCAAATTGATGTGTAGATTTAAGCAATTCCTATTAAAATCTCAACAATACTATGTGTGTATAGACACATTGGATCAATATTTTATATGTAAAACAAAGGAACTAAAGCAGCCAAATCAGTTTTGAAAAAGAAGAAAGCATTTGGAAGAATTATAGTATGTGAATTTGAGACACCCACTATAGCTAGAATAAATAAGGGAGTGTATTGTTTGGTAGAGAGACACATGGATCAAAGAACAGAATAAAGTAGCCAGAAATTTACCCAAACAAATACAGTCAACTGATTTTAGGCAAATGTGAGAAAAACAAGTCAATGGAACAAGTATGGAATTTTCAACAAATGGTATTAGATATTTATAAGCAAAGATAAATGAAACTCAGCCAAATTTCATATCTCATTTGAAGATTAACTCAAAATTCATAATAGACTTGAATGTAAAACACAACAAAAACCTTTAGAAAAATGTAAGAGAAAATATTTAATATCTAGGACAAGGTGAAGCATTTTTATACATGATAAAAAATATATGATCAATTTTTTTGAAAAATCACAAATTGACTGCACCAAAATTAAAAGCTTTTGCTCTGCATATGCATGTTAAGTATATTAATGACAAGACAAAGCTTTCTTCTGAGGGATCTCTCCTTGACTTATGCATGGCTGTATTCTTGCTGTCTTCACACCTTCCTTCTTTTGTACATATCTGTGCCCAAATTTCTTCTTCTTATAAGGACACTAGTCATATTGGATTAGGGCTGTCTTAATGATATTATTTTATTTAATTATCTCTTTAAAGACACTCCAAATACAGTCACATTTTAAGGTACTGAGGGCTAGGGCATCACCATATAAATTTTGGGGGTACCGCATTCGGACTGTAGCACTCTCTAAAGTCAATAGTAAGTAAACAAGAAGACCAATGAGAAAATGACAAAATGAATTTAAACAGATAATTGTCTAAAGAATATGTAGAGATAGCAAATAAATGCATAAAAAGATGTTCAATATTATTACCCATTGGGGAAACGCAAACTGAAATTCCTGATGAAAGATCATTACAAACATCTTAGAATGGTTAAAATAAAAATTAGTGGCAATACCAACAGCTTCTGAGAATGCACAGAAACTATGTATCTTGAAGATGGTTGAAGATAACTGAGATGGCACATTCTCAAAACGAGCTTGGCAGTTTCTAAGTTAAATATACACTTGCTATATGACCCTACAAACACCTTCCTGAGTATTTTTCCTAGAGAAATGAAAACTTATGTTCATGCAAAAATCTGTACATGAATTTTCATAGCAGTTTAACTTGTAATAGCCCCAATTTAGGGGGAAAAATCTAAATGTCATTCAATAAATGAAATGAAAAGCGCACTGTAGTATATACATACACTGGAATAGTATTCTGCAATAAAACATAATTAACAAGAGATCCACAGCAAAGTATAGGGATCTCCTAGAGAATTATACTGAATAAAAAGAGTCAATTACAAATGCATACATCATGTATGATTATGTACATATAGTTTTCTCAAAGGAACAAAACTTTAGTGACAAAGAACAGACTGGTGGTTTTCATATTTAGGTTTGGGGAAAGGTATAACCATTAAGGATGATATGAAGTCATTTCTTGGTGATGATAGAACTATTTAGTGTCTTGATTTTATTGACAGTTACTCAAATGTACACATATATTTGAGTATATCATATGTGTATAATATATATGTGTATATTATACACATATGATAAATCACATAGAACTATACATCAAAAACCAAAGCAAACCAAACAAAAACAATGCATGTGAAAACGTATGAAATCAAATAAAATTTGTACCTCAGTTAATAGTACTGTACATCCATTTTTTTTAGACATTGTTAGGGGTTATGTAAGATATTAGTGGAGGAAGCTACGTATTAATACATAAGAACTCTTCATTTAATATTTTGCAAATCCTTGTGAGCATTAACTGATTATAAAATTTTTAAAAATGTTTTTTCTAAAACATTTTAAAACATTAAAATAGCTTCAGTTATATTGTGCTAAAATAATTTCTTAGTAATATTTAATATTGAAATAAAATTATGCTGAGCATAGTATTAAATAATATACAACCAATTTCACTGTTTCCCCACTATCTTTTTCTATTTTTTCTCTAAAATATATATGGTTCATATGATTTTAAATGTAATATAAATTAAAAACTAGGTATTTGTAAATAGTAAATAGAATTGTATGTTTTCAAATTGTCCTAAGAACATATGTCTGTCTTTAAATTACCTAGAATTTCCAAGGACCTAAAATAACACCTATGTACTGGGCCTTATTTTATCCTCTGTATGCAATCTCATTGTTTTATTTGGTTATTTCATTTTAAATTACAGGATGACTTTAAAAAGAATAAAAGAAAAGGAGGCTTTTTTGTTGAAAATTTCAAATGAAAAATATAGAATCTGTACCAATTTTTCAACATACTACTAGGTAGATTAAGGCTGATTAACTTGGTTGTTCTACAAGATGGAAGTCACTGGAGACAAATAAAATGGTAATAGTCAATTTACTCTAAGCAGCTATAAACAGTTACTGGTTACAAATTTTCATTTACTTTGCTTGTTCTTTCTTGGAAAGTCAGTATATTGAATTAAGTCTTAAAATATTATCAGAAAAGGGAAAACATGCATCACAGCAATGCCGCTCTTTGAGTAAAGCTTAGTTTTTATACAGTGTCCTCTCCAATACTTCCTGTGTAACCGGCTGCAGGAAGAAAAGTGCCTTTTTGTAGTTCTCTTGTTTCAAGTTCCCAGGCCAGTAGGATTTGCTGATCAGAACTCTGTAACTTTCTGTTTCACTGATCCATTCCCTTTTGAGGTGTTTCTCGGAAACAGGGGAACCTCCTTGCAGCCATGCACCAGACCTTACCCCACCTGTGCGTCAGGAGAAGGCAGGTAAGTGGCACTCCACCACAGATCCTGGCCAAGGACCCAGTGAGCAACCTACTCCTCACATCCTGCCATCTCATAAGACCGAAACAATGACTACTATTTACCCCTAGCTCATTATACTACTAAAATCTGCATCCTGGGAGGGATTTATATGCTATTTTTTGATCATGCATTGTATGCGCCAGTATGATTTGTCACTGCACTTGTGTGCCTTGCAGTCTGCCCCAAACATTTAATGATGCTCACTCACTTCCTGCATTATTCATTTTACCTCTAGAAAAAACCCCTGACCCCATTAGTTAGGGAGGTGATTTGAGGCAGTTTCCCTACCTCTCATTTGACATCCTCAGCAATAAATTTCCCTTCTTCCTTGACAATCCTCATTGTCTCAGTAATTGGCTGTCTGTGCAGCAAGTGACTGAAACTAAGTGGAAATAATAATAATAATAAAAAAACAACTTTGTGAGTTCCTTAACATCTGTACCCATTCCTAACAGTGCAAGCCTGATTAAAAAGAATTCCGTTAACCGTGACATATGTGTATTGCTTAAAAGACAATTATATTTCATTGTTAAAGAGCTTTGGAATCCAGAGTTTGACAATATCTATAGTAAAAATAGTTTTACAGCCTGATATTCCGATCAGCACAAAATCACCTCCGGTGCATTGTTCAAGTCAAACTCATAATATGCTCCTATACGACTCTGCACGGTGCAGCGCCAGTGCTTCTCCTTTTGTACATGGTGGGTGCTGCATGATGATAATCTGCCTGACAAGTTTTTCCTCCGAAGGTTGTCATTTGCTTTCACAACATTGCTGCAGCCAAGATTACTGCAAATAATTATCACAAATATGAATTCTAAGACCTATTTTATACAACAAATTGTATATTAGGCCACCTTAACAACTACATTTCTACTTTCAGATCAGTAAAAATATTTGGTACACTGAGGTTACCGAATATTTGCTAAATAACTATTTAGCAAACTTCTAAATCAAAAAGGTACTAATGGAGCTATTAGAAATAGCAGAATTGGCTGACCCGAATCTCAAGTTCTCACTTTCCCATTTTTTTGCTTTAAGTTAGATGGATCATGAACAAGAAATACCCAAAATTTCAAGGAAGGATAAAGAAAAATAAGATGTTTGAAAAATATATACACTGAGTAAACCAAAAAATTATTCATTTTTCCTACTTTTTTGGATATTGGTAAATCTAGATGGAACCACCTTATTTTTACTCCTTGGTGAATTCAGCAACCTCCACATTACCTTTGTGAATTCTCCAACATATTTCCTCATATCATGTGCTGACTACATACTCCCTGGTCTCTTGAGGTCAATTGATTCTACTCTTTGTCAGGAAGCACAACTCCTCCTATCTCCAGAAAATAGTTTAAGCACATTTTGCTTTTGTAAAGAAATATTTGATAATTAATGAATGAATGAAATGAAAGGTAGAGGGTTCACAACTTGCAGTTTAGAATTGTCTGTAATGTTACTGGCTGACTCTAGCGTTTTTCATCTGAGCTACTGCAAAACACAGCCAATGCAAGAAAACTCGGTGTTCTGACCTAACAACTTGTGCTCTACTAAAAGCCGTGACGAGTCAGAAGAAAATATATAACACATATTCATCTGTATCATCCAGCTACTTGAAGCTTAGAGGTCCACACATCCTGGTTGTCTTTTCCTAATTCTTAGAAGAAAACCTTCTTAAGTTTCTTATTGAGGATTGCCTCATGACTTGATCTCATGCTTTTCATTAGTTGAGATGCTCTAGTCCTTTTGTAACACTAATATTTGGCCTCTGTTACTAATGCAACAAGCAAGAGCTTGCTCTACATCATAAAAATCATTTAGGGATATATGAGTAGCTGGGAAAGGTGCAGGGTCAAATACAAAAAGCATATTATGCTTAAATGTTGCCTTGTTTGAAGAATAAATTGTGAGCTTAATTTCTTGGTCATAATTCTTTGATCCTCCCAGATAGGGTGCATCATGTGAAACAGACTCCTACTGACTGGGCATTAGCATCTTTAGCTATTTAGGCCTGACCTTCTCAGAATTCCATCCCAAAGCACACGCCTTTCACAGGAGGGGAATCAGTAGCAGTGAACTGTTATATGGATGGAGTCAGATTTGTTCTGCACCTATGCCTGCCATGTTTAGACATTACATTCTGTGAGACCAGGTTAGTATTTTCATCTTTAGAATTCAACCACAAGAGGGCAAACTCAGTTATGTGGAATTGAATCCTGACTCATCCCTTTACTATGTAATGCCATAACATTTATTTAATTTATCTTGTCTTAATATTAATACCATCACCTGTATGGTCACCAATACATTTCTTGCTGCAGTGAAAAAAAAAATTCTAGCTTCAGTAAGTGCCAAGTAGTCCATTAATTTATTTTTCTGAAATCTATCTCATATATATGTGATCTTCTTGACACTGAGAAATAGTAACACTATGCTTTTCATGGTGACTCCTGTTTCTATAGGAAAAATACAATTCTAAAAAGCAGGATAGAGACTATTTATTTCCATCCTCAGGTGACTCAATAGTACATTACTTTTAACTCACCATGGCAGGCTCATTCTTCTAGTTCCCATTATCACCTCAACCATGTGATGCTATTCACTGAGAGTACAGGAAATTAATTCTCATTTGATTTTGTTCTTTATTAATGGAAAGAATTATGGCAAGGGAGATATTAAGTCAAGATGGGACAATCATGTCTGCCATGGCTTCAATGTGTCCCCCAAAGTTCATGTGTTGGAAACTTAATCCTGAATGCAACAGTTTTGAGAGGTGGAAGCTTTAACAGGTCATAAAATTATAAGATGTACACCCTCATGAATAGGTTAATGTCATTATCCTGGGAGTTGGGTAGTTATTGCTGGAGTGGGTAGAAAGATAGAAAGATAAGTTTGACCCCTTTCTTCTCTCTCTCTTTCTCTCCTGCTTGCCCTCTCTTGTTCTTCTGCTTTTGGCCATGGGATGACACAGCACAAAGGCCCTTGCCAGATGCTAGAACTATGCTCTTGGACTTCCCAGTCTCTAGAACTTTGAAAGCAAATAAAGTTCCATTTGTTATAAATTACGCAGTTTGTGGTATTCTGTTAAAACAGCATAAAATGGATTAACACAAGTCTCCTTTATAATTTTGCAGGAACAGTTCTATATCAAGTACTCTTGAAATGAGTCTAGTTTTGTCATTTTCGCAAATCTCTTGGAAGACTGAAATATCCCCTTCATGATCCTCACGTATAGGTATGCTTTCTTATTCCTGATTTCAAATAATTTTAAGGTGAATAATGTATTGGCTTCTATCTATATTACATACCCATTCAAATGCTGACAGGAATTCTACCATATTTTGTTGATTTGAGACAATATATAATTCCTAATGCAGGACCAGGCATTAAAATCACTCAATTCTATTCTCCTAATGTCTGACTCTTTGGCAACATTTTGGAGTTGTATACTAACCACTGCTCAAAATTCTCTTCTCTATGTCTTACAAATGATTCTGATTTCTTTCTCCTCTACATACTTCCAATTTTTACTTTATAGCCAGTCACACAATAGCAGTTTGTTCTTCAGGATATTCGATCTTGGTAGATGAGACAAGTGTATCAACCCACTCAAATTTTCTAAGAATAATCAATCATTAAAACTACTTTTAGGAATACACTCTCTATTTCCTTCCTTACTCTTGCATCATTTCACTTCCTTAACAAGATAACAATTCTGCCTCTCAAGCACTTGTACCCATGAAGCTAAATGTGGCTATGAAAGAAATTTTAAAAAATTCAGAGTGCTTTCTATTTAAACATATTACCTTGAATATCAACAGGACCATTAACATTGTTTATTTCTGTAATCCATTAACTCTTCTACTCTCCTAATTAACTATCACACTCTTCTATTCTCTTGTATAATCTTTACCCTCACTCCCTAATCACTACTCTCAATTGGCTGACCTGGCTTCCTACTTTTAGAAGAAAATTAAAGAAATTATAAGAATACTTTTCTTAACTACCTTACCAAATTACCTGCCTACCTTTCCTGTTTGTCTTAGTCCATTTTGTGCTGCTATAATACTATACTATAGGCTGGGTAATTTCTAAACAATGGAAATTTATTTCTTATGTTTCTGGAGGTTAATAAGTCCAAGATTGAGGGGCTGTCATATAGCAAGGGCTTTCTTCCTGTGTCATCTCATGACAGAAGGTGTAAGGGCAAGAGAGAGCATGCATGGGGTAGAGGAACAAAATCCTCCTTTTACAAGGAACCCACTCCTATAATAATGACATTATTTCACTCATGGGGAGTAGAGTCCTTAAGGCCTGATCACCTCTTAAGTCTACCACCTCTTAAAACTGGTACCATGGCAATTAAATTTTAACATGAGTTTTGGAAGAAACATTCAAACTATAGTATTCTTGTTACTATAACTAAAATTTACCTATTTTTTATATTTGGCCATCTCCTTTATTTGTGGGTGACTTTCATCTTATCCTAATTCAAGGATATTGCTCGGCTACTTCTCCCTTTTCCTTTCATTATTTTTTTCTTCTTTACTTGATCATATCAATCAGCATGTAAATAATTCATATTTTTGGTTATTATAAAAAATATCTTTTTTTGACTTCCATTTCCCTGGAGCTCTTGATTCATTTATTTTCTCCCCTTTTCAGTAAAACTCTTAAAGAGTTGTCTAGCTTTTCTGTCTCCAAATTTTCTTCTCCATTTTCTTGAAACACTGTCTTAAGATTTTTCTAAATACTTTTCTAAAAATGGTCTGTGATCACCATGATCAATGTATAGCTATGAAAGGGCTTTATTTTACTTGAACCATAAGTAAGTAGCATTTAACATGGTAGTCATCCCAGAAACCTAGAAATTCATTTGTCTTCCATGGAATAATTTTTGGTTTGCACCTTTCCCCCTCACTTCCATCATTCTGTATCTTAGAGAGGTAAAAAAAGTGAAAGATTAATTAACACCCTCTGCCCTCAGTCTGCAACATCAAATGGTTGGAATGGTAAGAAAATCTGGAAGAACAAGTTTGATTTGCACTAACTTCTCTTTATGCTTAGGGGGGAGGATCGCTTGAGGTCAGGAGTACAAGGCCAGCCTGGGATGCACAGTGAGAGTGTGTCTCTAGAAAAGTGAAGAAAAAAATTAGCTCAGCATAGTGATGCATAACTGTAGTCCCAGCTACTCAGGAGGCTGACCCAAGAGGATCTCTTGAGCCCAGAAGTTCAAGTCTGCAATAAGCAATGATAATTATCATGCCATTGTACTCCAGCATGGGTGACTGCAAGACCCAGTACCTAAAAATGAAAAAAATGAAAAATAAAAAACAATGAGTGCTCATCTTTCCACTCTTGGTAATCTCCTTTTCTTGACTTGAAAGGATTTGCGATTAGATTCAGCCCACATTTCTACAGAGAATTTTAGACTTGATATTTTTACTTTACTATATAGTGGAATAGAATAGAATAGAATAGAATAGATAGCAGATACAGTGGATTTTTCAAATTTAATGTGTCAAATTAAACTCTTTATCTTGCCTCCACATACTTTCTAAATCTTCACAAACTTCAACATCTCAATTAATGACAATTCTAGGTTAAATACTTGCAATCATGCTTAATTCCTCTTTTTCTCCCACAATCATCATTAATCCATCAATGAATCCATTGGCTATATCTTCAAAACAAATCTAGAATCTGATTACCTCCATCATCTCCACAATTACCACTACAGTCTAAGTCACCATCACCTCTGGTCTAGATTATTTCAGAAACCTGTTACTATTTTCTACACATCTACCTTTCTATCCACAGAGCCTATTCTTAAAACATTAGCCAAAACGATCCTATTAAGTAATTTATATCATACCAGTCTCTATTCAGATTCTTCCATTGGATCCTCATTTTTCTCAGAGTAAAAGCCAACAATTTCACAATGACCAATCTCACTCCTTGTTGACTCTGTAATCTTTATTCTGCTCCAGCTAATGTGGCCTCTTTGATTTTCCTTGAGCCCTCCAACCACTCTGTGGCCACATGACTTTTGCCCTTAAACTGAATATACCCTTAGACTGGAGTGTTTATTCTCCATATTATATCCATGTGGTTGTTTCTTTCACTTCTATTTATTGTTCAAATGTCACCTCCTCAATGGGGCATACTTTATACAACTCTACAACTTGAATCTCTTGCATCCTTGATCTCTATTTTTATTTTTTTCAAATCACTTACCTTAATTTAATTTATTATATAATTTGCTTACCTAAGAATTTTACTTTTTATTTTATTTTGTTTTATTTGATTGATTGATGGATTGATTGATTGAGACAGAGTCTCATTCTGTTGCCTGGGCTATAGCACCATGGCATCAGCCTAACTGACAGCAACCTCAAACTCCTGGGCCTAAGCAATCCTTCTGCCTTAGCCTCCCAAGTAGCCACGAGTAGCTACAGGCATGCGCCACCATGCCCCACTAATTTTTTCAGTATATTTTTTTTAGTTGGTCAATTAATTTCTTTCTATTTTTAGTAAAGAAAGGGTCTCACTCTTGCTCAGGCTGGTTTTGAACTCCTGAGCTTGAGTGGTCCTCCCAACTCGGCCTCCCAGGATTACAGGTGTGAGTCACTACGCCTGGCCTAGAATTTTACTTTTCAGTCTCTGTCTTGTCTTCTCCCACCAGAATGTAAGTTCCACATGGCTAGTACTCTTTGCTAGCTTCGTTCAACAGTGCCTCTCCAGTACCTAGAAGAGTGGCTGGCACATACTAAGTGCTCAAAAATCCATTTTGAATTAAATAATTAATTATGTCATTACCTTGCTTTCCTTCCAGAATACATTCAATTTCTCAAAACACTAGGTTTTTAAATTATATCCACAATGAAATATCAGGAAATGATTTACTTTTTACAGGATTGCCCCCTCTAATGCAGACATATGACACTGTGTACAATAGATTTTCTATTTCAACATTTACTCACATGCTCTTATGCTATTGCTAGACTGAGCAAAGAGGTTTGGAAATCCTAAGAGGAGTGCATCATTGATTCATTTCAGTGGCAATGATTTTATGTAAGTACCTGTGTGAAAAGACATGAGAAAATAAACCAACTTGTAATACATCACATTTAGAAATTTTATGCTACCACATATTTAGATAAACTTGATCCAAATTACTGATTTCACTACCTGGATGAGGCCTTTAATCTCCCACAGTTTTTTAAAAAAATATGCTTCTAACAACATTCGAGTGCAGATGTCTTTTTTATAGAATGTCTTTTTTTCTTTTGGGTAGATGACCAGTAATGGGATTGCTGGATCAAATGGTAGATCTACTTGTAGCTCTTTAATGTATCTCCATATTGCTTTCCACAGAGGCTGAACTAGTTTGCAGTCCCACCAGCAATGTAGGAGTGTTCCTATCTCTCCTCATTCATGCCAACATTTGTTGTTTTGAGAATTTTTGATAAAGGCCATTTTCACTGGAGATAAGTGATATCTCATTGTGGGTTTGATTTGCATTTACCTGATGATTAGAGATGTTGAGCATTTTTTCATATGCTTGTTGGCCATTATTCTGTCTTCTTTTGAAAAGTTTCTGTTCATGTCCTTTGGCCACTTTTTGATAGGGTTTTGATTTTTTTCTTGTTGATTTTCCTGAGTTCTAAATAGATTCTAATTATCAGCCCTTTATTGGATGTGTATCATGCAAATATTTTCTCCCATTCTGTAGGTTGTCTGTTTGCTCTCGTGACAGTTTCTTTGGCTGTGCAGAAGCTTTTTAATGTGATTAGATCTCATTTATTTATTTTTGTTGATGCTGTGATTGCCTTTGGCGTCTTCTTCATAAATTCATTGTCTACGCCAATGTCTAGAAGAGTATTTCCAATGTTTTCCTTTAAAATTCTAATAGTTTCACACCTTACGTTTAAGTCTGTTACCCAGAGTGAGTTTATTTCTGTGAGAGATGAAAGGTGTGGATCCTGTTTCAGTCTTCTACATGTGGCTATCCAGTTTTCTCAGCACCATTTATTGATAAGGATTCTTTTCTCCAGTGTATGTTCTTGTCTGCTTTGTCAAAGATTAGATGGCTATACGAGGATGGTTTTATATCTGGGTTCTCTGCTCTGTTCTACTGCTCAATGTCCCTATTCTTGTGCCAGTACCAAGATGATTTAATTATGACAGTTTTGTAGTATAGTTTGAAATCTGGCCAATTGATACCTCCCATATTGTTTTTATTGCCTAGAATTGCTTTTGCTATATGGGATCTTCTCTGGTTCCATATGAAGTGTAAAATTATTTTTTCTATATCTGTGAAAAATGATGATGGTATTTTAATAAAGATTGCATTGACTCTGTAGATCACTTTGGGTAGTATAGACATTTTAACAATGTTTTCCTAATATCACTTAGCTAGTAAGTGACAGAAATGAGGTCATAATCCAGGTATCCTGACTCCAAAGCAAGGTCTCTTAAGCACTATACTACACTACATTCAGGGAAAATAAAAGTCAATGAAAAATGAAAACCAAATAATTCACTCACAAATAGTTACAGCCACAGATCTACAGTGGAAATATTTATAGAGTATCAAAGTTTAAAAAGTGATTATTTCTAGATACTTTAGGCTGAGTTTTTGATAGAAAAATTGAAGCCTTCCATTTTATTCTTTTTGCTTAGGATTGCTTTTGCTATACGGAGTCTTCTTTGGTTCCATATGAAGCACAATTCACAATTGCAAAGTTGTGGAAACAACCCAAGTACCCATCAACACATGAGTGGATTAATAAAATGTGGTATATGTATACCATGGAGTACTATTCAGCTATAGAAACAATGGTGATATAGTACCTGTTGTATTTTCCTGGATAGAGCTGGAAGCCATTCTACTAAGTGAAGTATCCCAAGAATGGAAAAATAAGCACCGCATGTACTCACCATCAAATTGATTTCACTGATCAACACTGATTGGTTTCACTGCACATATAGTAATAACATTTATTGGGCATCTGGCAGATGGGAGGGGGGATGAGGGGATGGGTATATGCATACATAATGAGTGTGATGCCCATGGTCTGGAGGATGGTCATGCTTGAAGCTCTTATGGGGGGGGGGTCAATATACATAACCTAAACATTTGTACCTCATAATATGCAGAAATTAAAAAATTGCCATGCTTATTATTTCTTGGCTTTCATTGTGTCCCTTCTGATTCAACTTATCAAAAAAATCTGATTAAAAAGCTGTCTTTTATTTGGCAGAAAAATACAATCACATTGCAGATAAGCCTTTACTGCAGGTCTGTGGTGGAGTGAAGATGGAAGAGGGGCACTCAATGTGCCCTGTGGGTGGCTCTTGGCGCCTTGTTGGCACCTGGTATTTCAGGGGTCTCAAAGCCCTTCTGCTTCTCTCACCTATTTTCCAGAAGATTTTGCCCCAGCCATGACATCATCCCTGTCAATCCCAGGCTTTAGAGACATTTTGTCTACATCTATGGTCTACATTTGTGTTACAACAGTCATCATTTCCTGAATAAGCAAAATTGGGAATCAGCAAATCCATTTATACTTTTAAAAGCATATGAATAAGTCAGTTAGAAGAAAAATATTAAATATTTTCTAAAAGAAACAGTTTAATTATATTTTAATATCCATTATAAATGTTTTTCTTTTTGGAAGAATTCCCTTTTATTCTCCTAGAAATGTAGCTGCTCTCTTTTTTCATCAGTAACTGCAGTTGCCTCTCTGTTATAGTACATATGATGTCACATGATTATGTTTCCACATTGAAATTCTCTGATGGAGAACAAGTGACCTAGCTTTAGCCACAGTATGTATTCTAGGAATTCAATTAATAATTTCAAATTTGTTTAATAAATAAATGAACCAATATTCACTTAAGCAGTGTTAAGTTTCATTAATATAGATCAATTGCTTTAGGCCATGAAATACATTCTAGGATTGGTAAGCATTGTTTTCCTTACTTATTTGAAAAGGAAAAAGTGTCAAGCCATTCACAGTGTAAGGCTGGAATGACCTCCTGAGTTTCCAACAATTTGTGAAATCCCATTTGGATCACTATAGATAACAAATTATTGAACCACAAACCTGGTTCTAGAAAACCCATATCTATAGTTTATGAATGTGAAATGTTGATAATGTCAGCTCCCTAACGATTCTCTGAATAGTTAACTTTTTTTATTAATATATATGTTTATTTATATGTAGTATGTTTCAGCAACAGGCCTAGTCCTTTGAGGTATTTTAAAATTATCGATAACTCATAAGTCTCATGCAAAGCAAACAGGAAATATGTTGATTTGACACTTTAATAATGAAGTTTAGGACTGAAATAGAAATCAACTGTGTGTACTTTTTATCTATACTGCCATCAACTTAATAACGTGACATTTTTATTAACCTAGGAATCTCATTTGTTTATTTTATTGTTCTCAAGAATGTCTGCTTTCTGATTATCAGTAATTTGTTCTTTCTATTTGTGTAATTAAACACAATGTCTCACATCTTTGCCTCATAAGTGAACTAAAAAAATATCCGGTTTTGCCAGTTATGGCTTTTTTTTTGAAAAGGTATAAAAAGGTAAGATATGGATTTAAAACTTTTAAAATTAAAAAAAATTAAAAAATAAAAATATAAATAAAATAATCCATAGAAGAGAAATATCTCTTTGTAAAGCAGCTAATTCCTAGAAACAAAGAGGCTAAATTATTTAATTTTTAAGAATTATGTAATACAATATCAAAATTTAATTGAAAATACAATAGGAAGCTATGGATGGCATTTTCATAACACACAAATGTTAGTAGCTAAATGATTTAGGAACTAATGTCTTTTGAGAATGCTGAAACTACTTTTATTCTACAATAATATCTATGTGAAATAAAAATGTTTAATTAATTCATTTGTGCTATAATATTACAGAATAGTTCCTGGTATTTTAGGCTAAAAATGTAATATAATATCAACATAGTTACAGTACTCTATATTAATTAGCATACTAATTGTGTCAGATCAATAAAAAACATTGCTGTGTTGAATAGTTAAAACAAGTGATAAGTCAAATTTGTCTAATAATCCAATGGGAAACTGTTTGGTCACATACTTAAAATAATTGTAAGTGTCATTTCTTTTAATTGAATAACTGCACTTGTAAATCAGTTTATTTGGTGACTTCAGGTTTGAATAACTCTATGCAATTTATGATTTTACAATGTTTAGCATACCAACTAAAGCTTTGCTGAGCTTATCAAAGTGCAATTGAAAATTTAGCAAAGCAAAGATGCTGCAGCGACTTTTGGACCTTTCAGCTCACTTCATAGATACCCTCATCCAGATGACAAATATCAGTGTAGGGTGTTCAAGTACACTGAAGTTTCTAGATTTCATAACTTGCCATTATAGTCATCTGATTCATTTCAGAATATTTACATATATTCTCCATGGTCATGCTTAGCTTTTTGTTGTCTTGTGAATCCTAAATCATTCTTTTAAAAAAATACCTTCCAAGCAAATTTTTTCTCATAAGTTTGGCCTTCAGTTCTATAAAATCAAGTTGTTTTTAACTTCAGGATATCTGGTACAGCTAAATTTTTCTTGTAGCTCTCTGTAACTTACTGTAAGTTTCCAGGTGGAAAGAAGTGGTGAATAATTCTTGCTTTCTTTTCTTTTCTCCTCCAAATTCTATTCTGTAAAGTCTCCACATTGATATCCCCTAAAATATTCCTAAACAATCTTTTCCATTTGCACTGCTGTGATTTTAATAGCTTCTTCCTAGGATCCTGATTTCAATAGCCTCTTCCTGATACTATTCTCAGCGCTGCTGTTGGTGAACTTCTAAAAATGGATTCAGCATCCGACTGTAGGGAACATTTCAATTTTCTGTATTCCCACTCACCACCATAACCCAATTACATCTCTGCCCAAAGTATCTTCAAGGTAATGCCAAATACCAAAATATTTTAATACTTCCTGCATTCTTTCTGGGGAAATGTGGCATAATGTGGATGGAAGATCTGATTTGTGAGATCTATACTATTAAGAAACTCTTCAGAGGCAAATGATAGCTCGTAGATCTTCAAATTCTATTCTTCTTAAGTTGCAGTGAAAAAAAAGAACATTCAGAAAAGATGTAGGTACAAAGGAAGACCATATCATCAGGCTTCTTAGAAAGATGTATCTAGCATGACTATTTTTTTTATAATTTGCACTTATAAATATTTTCAAATTGAAATATATTGTTTTATTGATGACTTTGTTATTGTTTTAGCCACTCTGTCTTCCATTATTTGAAGCTGTTAAAAAAAAAATAAAAGATAATCAAAGGATAAGCAAAGGGTAAGCAAAGGATTATAATACTTACTTTTAAGAATATAAGCAATAAAGATTTGTTGATGAAAATCTGTTGAATCAGCACCACATTGCATGCTATTAATACACTAAGATCCCATTTGTATCCTATACAAAAACACCTCTCAGATTTATAAAGGACTATTCTCTACAGAACAATAAAAACCAGATTTTAATACTTGAATTGTGCCTGAGAAGCCGAAATTGGGCTTTTCTCTATATCATAAAGCACATGTACATGATTTGTGGGTTGTTGTAACACAAATTTGGCTTAATATTAAAAGCCTTATTATATGCTTCTTTAAATTTTACCTTTATGCTGTTCTATTCCTTGTATCCATATGCTATTATTTAGGTAAATTATTAAGGATAATGCTATAACAATATGTTTAAGAGAAGAAATGAAATATGTTGCATGAATACACATTATTTAGAGGAACTAAAGTATTTAAGGAAATTTCATGACAAGAATTTCAAAAAGTACGTTAGAGTATTTTTGTGTGTTTTGTGTATTGCTACATTTATGCCAGGCAACTAAAAAATTCATGTCAGCCTTAAAAAGAATGAATTAATCTCAGATTCAAATGGGTGACTGGTGATGTGACTCTGAGACAAGAAGCAAATATGGAGAAACTGGCTTGTGGTTTGGAGGAGGAGAATTTCTTTAGAAGAGTGTGACATCATCTAAAGGAAATACATAAAATAAAAAGAGAAGAAGACTTAGAACAGGGCCCTGATGACTGTGATGAGGTAAAAAGACAAGCAAACTAAAGCCAAAGCTTGATAAGAGGGATTGAAAAGAAGTATCCAGAGAAGAAGAAAAATAAATAATCTCTTGGAAATAAAGAGAGTAATTGTGCAACAAAATAGTCCGTATTTTAAAATGCTATAAAAAGCTAACTAATGCAAGAGCAAAAATATTTTTATTGGATTTAGCAGTTGGGAAAATGTGACCTTGCAAGAGCAATTTAACTCCAGGTTGGGGATTGCGGCAGTGTCACAGTAGATAACAGGCAGAAGATGACGACTGAAATAAGTGAGGATAAGTAAAAAACAAAAAAACCAAACAAACAGAAAAACACAGGCTTTTGAGTGCATATGGAGCCAAATACATTTTTGTGTGTTGGTTTTTTAGGTTTTATTTTAATTTGGTGCAAAATAAAGGGAAAAAAATTCTGGTTTCCAAGCCAGCATATTAGGGAGCTTTGAAGTCATCACTCCCATCATCACAATAAAAAGCTGAACAAACTGAACACCAACAATTTTCTTAGATACATCAGATATTTGAGGTTGGAAGGCAAATTGCTGTCCCTCAAATTAAAGAACCAGATAGTTGGAGAGAGAAAATTATAGCTTACCAAAGAAGAAACCCAGGAGCAAAATCCTCTGCAATAACCAGTAGTAGCAGGGTAAGAAAACTTAAAATGTATTTGATGATACTGTTGGAGGCTCAGTCTGGACAAGTGTGAAAGTTAAAAACTTCAAGGGGGGCAGTTTTAGCCCATTCACCATGCATCCACTTTTGTGAGTTTCACCAGGAGCCCTACCAGGTCCTCAGAGTAAAGATCTGAGAAAAATCTCCTAATGTTTTTTGCAGGAAAGGGAAAAATAGCAGTTTTAAAATAACAGCAGAGCATTCTTGTCTTCTTAACAATGCCTGCCTCAAAAAGATTTTGTTTTACTAGAGCCTAACACACTGGACTTTTACCGGAAGCTGGGAGAATGGACATACCCAAGTGTAGGACCATCTAGCCTTCCTTTCTCATCTAAGCCAGGGGTCGGGCAGGGGTGGGGTGGTGAGAAGTACTTATGGAAATTATAGCTCAGACTGAGATATAATCATAAGACTTTGAAATTGCAGGTAATACACATATTCAGGCTATGGTTTAAAAGAACTTTCTAGGGAAACCCAAAGACATTAGGAGAGATAGAAAGAAGGACACCAGAGCAAATTTTAGCCTCCAATTCTCACAGCTACAGCAAAATGTAAAAACAGCACAACTCCTCTCCAGATAATATAATACTTCACACAAAAGGCCTTAGGTATGTCAGTTCCCTTTACCCACTATGTCATTTATAAATTTCAACAAAAAATTACAAGGCATAATAAAAGATAAAAAACAACAACAACAACAACAAAAACACAGTTTCAAAAGACAGAGCAAACGTCAGAACCAAACACAGATATGAAAGATATGTGGGAATTACCAAATAAGGAGTTTAAAACAACTATGATTAATATACTAAAGGTTTTAATGGGAAAAAAGGACATCATGAAAGAACAGATGGACAATGTAAGCAGGAAAAAGGAACTCTAAGAGAAGATTTAAAAGGAAATGCTGAAAATCAAAAACACTATACCAGAAATAAAGAATGCTTTGGGTGGGATCATCATTAAATAGGGCACAGCCAAGGAAATAATTAGTGAACTTGAAGAAATAAACTTCTAAATCTGTAATGCAAATAAAAAAATAGACGAAACAAAATATCTAAAACTTATGGGACAATTACATAAGTTGTAATATTGGTGCAATTATAATAACAGAATGAGAATAAAGAGAAAGAAATTGTAAGAATTTGAAGTGAAAATGACTGAATATTTTTAAATGTATTTATAGGCATGAAATCATAGATCTAGGAAGTTCAGAGACCACCAAGCAGAAAAAATACCCATAATATCTATTCTAGCTTAGATAGTCAAAGTTATGGGTCAACTTGCCTTGTCTATGTACCCAGTTGCTCAAATAGCAGTTCAGATGTTGCTGTGAATATATTTCAAATTAAAATAAAATCAAAATAGTATTTACATTAGCACGACCAAGAAATGAAATGCTTAGGTATAAATCTTTACAAGATATGTACAAGATCTACATGAAGAAAACATTGATGAAAGAAATCAAAGAAGATCTAAATAAATGGATGTTCCTTGCACATGGATAGGATGACTCTATTTCCAAGATGTCAGTTCCCCCTAATTTGATCTATAGAGTCAATGCAGTTTATTAATAATCAAAATCCCACGAAGTTATTTGTGTATGTTAACAAACTGATTCTAAAGTTTAAATAGAAAGTCAAAAGACTCAGAATAGCCAACATAATATTGAAGGAGAAGAACAAAGTCAAAAGACTGACATTACCCAATTACAAGTCTAGCTACAATAATTAAGGCAGTCAAGTATTGGTAAAAGACTAGATAAATAGATCTTCGGAACAGAATAGAGAGCTCAGAAATATATCCACACTACTATAGTCAACTGATCTTTGACAAACAAGCAAAGGCAATTCAATGGAGAAAGAACAGTCTTTTAAAAAATCATGCTGAAACAACTTGATATTCTCATGCAAAATCATTAATCTAGCCATGTGTCTTATACTTTTTACAAAAATTATCTCAAAATAGATTATAGGTCTAAATGCAAAATGTAAAAATACAAAATTCCAAAGGAGAGAATTGGTACCCATGGTTTTGGTGACGATTTTTTAAATACAACACAAACACTATTCATGAACACAAACACTATTCATGAACACAAACACAAACACTACAACACAAACACTACAACACAAACACTATTCATGTATTTTTTAAGTACAACACAAACACTATTCATGAAAGAAAAATTATAATTTAAAGTTCATTAAAAATACAAACTCCTGCTCTATGAAAGACTTTGGTAAGAGAATGAAGAGTTGAGACATAGACCTGGATAAAATCTATCCAGACATAGATCTGGATAAAACATATATCTGATAAAGTATTTGTTTTCTAAATATACAAATAAATCTTAATATTCAACAATAAGAAAACAAACAATTACAAAATGAGCAAAGGATTTGAATAGACAACTTACCAATTAAGATATACATAGATGGCAAATAAGCATATGAAAAGATGTCTTAATGGAATTACAAATTAAAATAATTATAAGGTACAACTACAAACTTATGAGGATGACTAAAATCTAAAACAGTAAAAAAAAAATGCTGACTAGGATGTGATGCAACAAGAATTCTCATTCGTTGCTGGTTGGAATGCAAAATGGTAAGGCCACTCAGGAAGATACTTGGTAAGTTTCTTTAAAAACTAAATATGCTCTTTGTAGAATCCAGTCTTGTTTCCTTGGTATTTATTCAAAGGAGTTGAAAACTTCTGTTCACACACGCAAACACATAACTACATACAAATATTTATAGTAGCTATATGCTTAATTGCCAAAACCCGAAGCAATTAATATATTTTTCAATAGATGAATGGATAAGCAAACTATGGTACAACCTTACAATGGAATATTATTTATTGCTAAAAAGATATGAGCTCTCATACCACAAAAACTTAAAGGAAACTTAAATTCATATTGCCGAATGAAAGAAACCAATCTGAAAAAGCTACATATTGTATAATTTTAATTATATGGCATTCTTCAAAAGGCAATCCTATGGAGACAGTAAAAAGATCAGTAGTTGCTAAAGTTGCACCTGGAGGGAGGTAAGGATGAATAGGTGTGACACAGAGAGTTTAGGACAGTGAATCTATTCTTTATGATGCTATAATTGTAGAATAGAAGATGATGACCAAAGACAATTTCATTTTACTTGAAATAGTCTCATTTTTTTCATAGAAATATATTTTTAAACTTTAAAAATATTTATGTACATAGAAAGACTGAAAAATAATGTATCGAAACATTATCAGTAGTTAATTCTGGGTAGTGAGTAGCAAGTGTTTGTTATTTTCTCCTTTCTACCTTTTCATTAAAAATTCAAGCTTCTCCTCCAAAGAAATGTATGTAAAGAATCTTTACCAAAGCTATGTTTAAAAAAATAAATAAATGAAAGGATCAAATAAAGAAGACTATATTAAAGATTCACATATGAACCTACAATTTGTAAAATGATGTTTTTGAAAAAGCAGCAGTGATAGAATGTGGAGTACAGCTAGACAGATGAACCTTAGAGTGGGGGTGGAGTGCCTCTTCCATCCACTATAACATGATAAAGAACAAAGAATACGTGCCAATTAGATTTGTTCCTTTCTTCCTCTCGTTATATTCCTTTAGGATTTGATAATTTTCTGCAGTGGTATGTCTTCATGCCTGGAGGACATTATATTAAGGGAAATAAGCTAGTCACAAAAAAACGAATATGGCATGATCTCACTTATATCTGGGTTCTAAACATTTGAGCTCATAGAAGTAGAGAGTAGAATGGTGGTCACCAGGGACTGATGGTGAGGGGAAAAAAAGTAATGTTGGTGAAAGAGCATAAAGTTTTGCTTAGATAGGAACAATAAATTCTGGAGATCTTCTGTACAGCATGGCCACTGTACTTAATAATAATGTATTGTATACTTGGATATTGTACAATAGTTGGTTTTGAATGCTCTCAGCACAAAATAATGATAAGTATTTGAGGTGATGGGTATGTTAATTAGCTTTATGTAATCTTTCCGAAATGTATACATATATAAAAAAACCTACTGTACCTGTAAAAATATATATATAATTCTTTGTCAATTAAAAATAAAGTTTAAAATAAAATCATTCAGTAATGTTAATATTAATTTTAAATTAGGCATTACTGCTAGAGTGTGGAGGAGTATCAACCTGGAAAATGTGTGGTCAATGAGAGAATGTGCACCCTCTGCTTGAGCAAGTAATAGCAAATGGCTGAAAAACCAAATTTAATTTCTGATAGAAAAAATAAACTAAACACTTACTATATTGTGTGTATATATAATTTATCATATGTATCATATATACAATACATTTTAAAAGAAATATCATTCTACATACTTTAAAGTTTTGTGTAATTTAACAATAGGTATTTTTAGAAAATAAAAAAAAAAGTAATGGAAGCTATATATCTATTGGCACTCAACCAAAGATTCTGAAAATCATCAAGGCATAGAGCAAAAGAAAAACAACTTCCCACACATATAAAGCACTTCTAATTACCATGTTTTGGATGCTGCTAATTTTATGAAATGGTGAATTGATTTTATTTGTGGTGGACATGACTCAGCCAACCGCTTAGCTACCACTTAGGAAGATGACTTGTAAGAGGATTTCTTCGTCAAAATATAAGAACACAAAATTATTTTGAGATAATCAGTTCTACAAACAATTAACTCCGAAATTGTTTGTATTTCTCAATTACGTAGATTGCTATTTCTAGCTAATTGTGCCACAGATGTGTTTAAAGAAATCAATAGAATCTATCTTATCAATATTTACACACACTGGACCTAAAAACCATGTATTTTAATAAAGTATAGAAATCTAAATAGTAATGTATCATATTAATAAATTATATATTAATGTTTTATATTTTAAAGTTTATTATATTCTATATCTTTGTTCACTGATTTTTTTGCAAATTTTTTATGTACTTTGAAGTTCATTTTACTACTCAGTAGAAAGCCTTACATATTCTTATAATTTCTTCTATTGTTTAGCTAAAAATAATGTGATCTTTTCAATAGTGCCATACATGATTTTTATACACATTTTAATTTAAATACATATAAACTTTTTAAAAAATCTAAATGCAAATATTACCAAAAGATAGGTCTGATTTACAAATATGATTGTTTTCTTTTAATAACCTTTCTTTTTTATTTTCTCTTGTAACTTTAAATTAGAAAAAAATTACTTTTGTCATTATAAAGAAAGAACTATTCTTCTATATGTATAATTAAGATATATTGTTACTACTAGTCTCCTCATATATGAGAAAAAGTGGTTTTACTGACTATGGGACAGCAGAAAAATCCATCTTTTGCCAACTTCAATTGACAAATAGTGGCAGCCAGAGAGCTGTTCTAAAAAAATTCTAAGAGCACAGATGTTGACAGTGCTGAGTTCAATTAAGGAAACCTGTAATGTGTTTGAAAGGTTGTGTACATGGTATACCTTTTGCAGATACATTAGTAGTTGGTGTCTTCTTATCAGAGCTCCAATATTCTATGAATCTATATACTTAAGATTAGCTTTCAGGCACATATACAAAAATCATAAACACAAAAGACAGTCAGAGTGTTTCCTGTGTGGCAGCCATGATGCCAAGCACATTGCATGATTCCCTCCCCCACTTAACCTTCACCCAAGTTCTATGAGGTAAAAATGCAATTATTCCCCCCATTTTACAGACATGGAAACTAACATATAACTTAAAAATTCTCTGCTGAAGATGACTTCTGACAAAAATGATATAAGTGGGAGTGCTGTATTTGATGCCAGTGCACAGTAGAGAATGTGTGAAAACACTTCGTTCTCTTCATTATAAAAAGTGGACTCATGGCCATTCTCAATAAATCAAATTATGTTTTAAAAATCTTTTCTTTTTATTTTTCATGATATTTAGTTCCATATTCTACATCACCTTCCTCGCCATTGTAACACAGCAGGGCAGATTACTTTTAGTTTGCTGAATACACTAAACATTTCGAATAACTATTTCCTTCACAAATTCTTCCTATTGGCTGAATTTTCTTTTTCTATTATTTACAAGGCAGATTTATTTTTTAAATCATGTATCAGGGTTCTCTTTTTGCGGGAAATTTTCTCTGATCACTCTTTCATTTTAAGTAAAATTAAATTAATCCTCTACCAAATTACTTCACCTATTTTGTGATTATATTTTTGGTTTTATATTATATTATACATATATTACAAACCTGTCATTTGTATAGTTGTCTATGACTATTTATAGTCACCTTTAGATATGAAATTATGGTTTATTATTATATTCCCAGTATCATGTATAAATTATCACAAATTGCAAATATTTTAAAAAATAATTTACTTATTATAACTGAACATAAGACTTCTTAATGAGAGCAGATTCGGTGTAAGGAAAAAAATTTAAAAACTTCTTTCGAAGTGTGATTCTAGAGTCACTAGCCCCAGAAATATCTGGCCTATTTGTTACATGTACAGATTCTTGTGTTCATTTGAAATCCTTAATGTATTCAGCAAACTAAAAAATAATCTAGTCCTACTTGTATTGCAATGGCCAGGAAGATAATGTAGAATATGTTATAGCACAAAATATTATTAAAAATAAAAATAAAAGTTTTTTAAATGCAATTTGATTTTTTGAGACTGCATTCAGATGACTTAAAGTAGAGGGATCATGAACACTGGGAATGGGCTTCATTTGGGGATCAGTATCAGTGAGTGGGAGATGGATGGTGGGGGTAGGTATTCTAGTCTGTCATATCCTGTTTCACATTTTTCATGCATGTCCTGCTTTGATCAGTTTCAACTGGAATGAGTGGAAAATGTTAAAGCTCTCTTTTATCTACTAATAAAGTGATCACAACTTAAATATCAAGCCCTGTCCCTCCAGTCCCTCTCCTAAAAAGTGCAGTTTGGAATCTCATTCTGGAAAAGATGGAATTGCATAGAGGTCTACATGATAGGTAGACCTAAATAAAATTCTCAATAGATCTTTTTTGAGTAAATATAAGGTCTCTTGTAGCTACAATGTTTTAGAGCATATTTTTCATCTTCATTTTTAATGTCTTAACTGAATACAGTTACTTAGATGAAGAACTCATGTTACCCTACCGGGTATTGTAATTTATTCTATCGTGTGGTGTGTGTGTGTGTGTGTGTGTGTGTATCTTAAATAGGATAGTGAAAATGTCTCCTTGCAAAC
This sequence comes from Cheirogaleus major, assembly GCA_963574435.1. NCBI lineage: Eukaryota > Metazoa > Chordata > Mammalia > Primates > Cheirogaleidae > Cheirogaleus > Cheirogaleus major. The sequence continues at coordinate 33,989 of CAUYPO010038264.1, read as the reverse complement.
TTGTATTCCAGTATCAGTTAATTCCTATTTTCATCCTTAAAAGACCATTGCAAATCAGTGTAAGGGTTTTTCCAGCAATTATTCACAACACTTTGTCAAAGTTTTCAATTTCTTCAGTCATTTAATAATATCTTTCTGTGAAGGAACCTTGCCAAGTTAACCATAATATTTATTGACTAAGTAGGCTGTGAACTTAATGTTATTAATAGAAAAGTAGTATGAATTGAAGTTCTGTATTCATTATTGATATAATCCTTATTTTGAAAAGGGAATTCCAAACTAAAACTAGGAATGAAAGTGAGGAATTCCTAAATTTTTGCAAAAGTGAACCATGTTTTGTTTGAATATATTACAATAGCAAGAAGAATTATAGCAATCCATCATTTTATCAGAAACAGTACCTGAAACGGATAGGCCTGTGTAATATGAGTACTTTCATGCTTCCCTTTGAAATATACCAAAGAATGCATTTAGGGTTATCTTTATTCTTCTATTGTTATAAAATTAGATTCCGGAATTGGGGTTTGGTAATATGATGTGTTGCTCACAAGTAGCCAGAACTTCTATTCCTAATGGATTTTGAAATCAAGGAACAAATACTTAATGTCCACTTTATGCCTTGGTTCTAGTTCTTCCCAAATTGAGTAACAATTTTGTTTTTGGTTGTTTTGTTTAAGTCGGTGCTCTGAAGCTTAATCTCAGTACTCTACTCTGAATTGTCAAATTTTGATAAAACGTGCCCTTTTCTTTGGTAGGAGAAAGCAGATCTTACTGTCTGCCAGAACACAATTTACGTACCTTGTTGGCCCCATTAAACTTTAAAAAATCCTAAAAAAAATTTTAAAAGACACCTAATAGAGGAAATGGGGAAAGAAAGTTAGCTTTCTTTGCTATACCAAGTGCCTTATCTAAAGCCAAGGTCAGAATGGAGAAAGGGTACTTTTACTAATTTGTTCATTTTAGATAGTCAATTTTTCTGTCCAAAGGTAGATGTTTTCGTTATTTACATGAAGGTCTTGTGTGTGCTAGATCAAATCCTGTAATCATTTATTGAAATCTGGTGCCAGTTACTGTGCTAAAATCTTTATTTTTGTTTTCTTATGCATTCCCCAAAATAATCTTGACATAATGGTTTTAGTTCTTAGGGTAGAACAACAGCTGTAACAAAAACAACCAAAAATAAACAGTGATCCAAATAGAATAGAAATGTGTTTCTTGCTCCTGTAAACAGATCAACATGATTCAACGTTAGTACAAAGAGGCTGCATGAGGTGACTGTCCACAAAGTTATTCAGAAACGAGGGCATATGGAGAGTCTGCCATTCACACTTTATAATGAGTTGATTTCAGTGTTACCCTGGGCTGCAATATCGATATCTAGCTTTAGAAGGAGAGAGAGTGTGAGGAATTACTTCTAGGACTTTGTTTTTTTAATGATTGAGTCTTTAAGTTCTGTCTATCACTGTGGGTTACTATCCACTGTCTAGAACTCAGTTCAGTGCAATGTGTGACTGCAAGAATGTCCAAAAGGTAGTGTAGTTGTGTTTACAGAAAGAAGAAATAAGGTTGATGAACAGCTGACAGTCTCCACCTCATAGCTAAGATTCTTTTGGCAACTGAGTAAATAATAATTTTAAGAAACTGGATTGTCCTCATATATTTAGCAAATTTTAGATTTGGGGTTTAATGACTCTTCTGACTGTCAAAGCCAGGGATATTAAGCATGCTTCAATGGACTTTCAAGATTTAGTTTTTAAAAAATCCCCCATGAAAACATTCCTGAATAAATTAATTTATAGAAGGGATGAAATATGCCACATCTTGGGGTAAACTCTAAGAACTCTTGATGAAAATTAAATAGAAAACATTAATGTGCTTTTAATATCATATGCCTCTTTAATTCAATGATGACCTGGAAGTAGTCCCAATTACACCAGAATTTTAATAAAATAAAATGTTTTAAAATTATTTTAATGGGAAAATTAATCACCAAATAGCCACCATTGACACCTTATTTATTTATTTATACATTATAATCATACTATAGAGATGGGATAGATATTCAAAATATACTTTCAAATTTTTCAGCATGGAATGTTTCAGGCAACCATGATTCACTTACATGGGTGTTTCGATTTTCTGAAATGTAAGGTACAAAAAAAAATACAACACAGTTTATGAAGAGGATATTTATTTGGTACTAATCTTAGTGATGTTTAGAGTAATATTCCCCTGACTTTGAGAGATTCAAATTGTCAGTCTAAGAATAAATATCTTTTTCTTCTGTAAAACAGTGTTTTTTTTCATGGCATGGGAAAGTATGCATTTAAATCTGACAACATTTTTAAGTTGGAGAAATTAACACTGTGTTTTACTGCGGCAAGCAAAGTGCTATTATTACTTGAGCAAAATAAGATTCGCTTACTTTTAAAGCAATTGCCTATGTTTACCAACTAAAATATTTTATCATGGAAAAAAGTATAAAACTGTCTCTTTTTCTTGACTCAAACAATTATTGGCACAACCACATAATTGCTTTGGGAAGAAAATGATGATATATCTTGAGAAATACAAAAACTCATGTACACACAAATGCACTGATTAATGTTTTGCTGACATTTTCTTAAAAATGGCACAAGGTTTGCATTTGTCTACATAAGTACATGTACATGCATGCGTGCATGTATGTACATGCATATAAATAAATATATATTCACAATTGTTTTAAGTGTAAACAACTCTTGTTTTACTTTACCATGACATTGGAAAAAATCGAGGTTTTATACAACTTTACAAACTTGCTATATCACTTCCAGGTATAATAGTATAATGAATTTTAAAATTCTAGTTTTTTAGTAAAAGTGTTTCTATGATATATTGTGAAAAAAAACTGGAAATAAGGATATCCATGCCCCATTAAGAACTTCTTAATAACTTGTTTTATAATATTAAAATATTAAACAGTTTTCTCTTTTACTCTGGTCTCAAGTTTCTTTATTGATATAGGAGATATCTATATTTATTCCAGAACTACTAGGCCATCTCTGAGGTTTGTTCTGTGTCAAACCTTTTTTTTTTTTTAAGACAGGGTCTCACTACATCATACAGGCAGTAGTGCAGTGGTGTGATTATAACTCATTGTTGCCTCAAACTCCTCGGCTCAAGTGATCCTCCCCTCCTGCTTGAGTGTCTTAAGTAGCAGGAACTATGGGCACATGCCGCTGTGCTCTCCTAATTTATTTTAGTTTGTGTTGCCCAGGCTAGTCTCAAACTCCTGGCTGCAAACAATTCTCCCACCTCAGCCTCCCAAGTAGCTGAGATGACAGGCACAAGCCACAGGCATGTAGCAAATCATTGCAAATTTTTATTGATTGTTTTTATCATAGATGGTTCAAATATTTTTAAAAATATTTTTAAAGTCTGTTAATATAAGTTTTCCCCCTTTTTAGGGAATACTGAACTTATATGTATTGTTGACAAAGGAATGTACAATGTCTTTGGATAATAATTTTAAGATATGATTTTTCATTGTACTGTGTTATAGAAAAAAGAATATTTAATTTGAATAATAAATTATCTGACTACTAATTGACCTTTATCAGGTTAAGTAGCATCTCTGAGCTTGGGCTTTCTTATACCTATAAAAAATAATAGTTTCATCTTAAAAATTTGGTAATTTTGAGTGATTGAATGAATTTTTATTAACTAGTTCAAATAAAAATGTTCCTTTATGAATAACATGTACTATATATAACTAGGAATTTGGGTTTTTAAATAATACATTTTGTTTATAACAGTTTAGTTTTATAGAAGATTAAGAATATGATACAGAAAGTTTCCGTGTATCCCTAACCCAGTTCCTGCAATCAACATTGAACACTATAATGATACATTTACTACAATAAATGAACCAGTCTTGGTAAAGACTTATTCACCAATATGATTTTTTTTATTATCCTATCTACAGCACCACATTATATTTAGTTTTTATGTCTTCCTAGACTCCTCTTGGTTGTGACAGTTTCTCTAACTTGTCTTGATTTTATTGATCTTGACAGTTTTAAGGAGTACTGGCCAGGTATTTTTAAAATGTCTGCTAATTATTTGCTTGTTTGTTTGTTTGTTTGTTTTCCATATTTAGACTGGCTTGTGTGTTTGGGCAGGAGGAATACAGGGATAAGTACCATTGACATCATATCAAGGGGGCAAAATTTCAACATGATTTATCACTGTTGATGTTGACCTTAATCATCTGGATGAGATAATGTTTGTTGTTTTTTATATACACTTATGTTCTCAAAATTAATCAATAAAAACTTTTAAATAAGCAAAGAAGTGTGAAGTACATACAAGTATTTTCTTCCTATATCAGGCATGTTAACTACTTTCCCCAAAGCCACACATCTAATGAACTCAATTAATTTCAATGTCTCTATTCTTTGACCACCTGCCACTTCCTTTTTTATTTTGTGCTTAAATATTATTGACAGCTTCAAAATTTATGCCTCGTAATTCTTATAATTATTAACTTTTGTAAGAATTATTATTACTATATTTTAATTTAAGCATTTTGACCTGTTAAGTTTCCTGTAATCTAGCCTGGTTTTTTGGGCTATGTGGAAATGCCATAGGAATTTTCAAAAGCAATGGTTTTGATATTTTCAAAACCTTCATGAATATTTAAGTTTTACACCCTTATCTAAAATCACTGCCTGCATGAAACCATGTTATGTGCATTATAAGGTAACAAAAAATTTTTAAGGCAAATGATTGAATGCTTCTATGCTATTATTATAACCAATTTTGAATTAAAATGTCTCTCATGATTTTGATTAACCCTTTATTTTACCCATTGTAATTTGTACAAATAAATTAATCTTATAGTCAAACAACCTTCCCTTTGTGTAGGTGGTAATAGAAGACATCCAAAAATAAGCCATAATTCGAAGCGCATATTGAACCAGATAGATTGCAACTTTAATAATGATAAATCAGTCCATGTGGGAAAATGTCCAAATCAATTAAAATAATTGTTAAAAGAGACTCGCTTAAGAAAGGACACAATTCACATTTCTAAGATATTTTGATGAAAACTTTTAAGCAGGGAAGATTATGATTCTAAATGGATATAAAATGGTACTAATATTATAAAGATGAAAAAGAAAGAAGGGTAGTGTTAACGTTAATGCCAGACTTCTTTTCAGTCCCCATCTTCCCTGCTCTTTGCTCAGGAAAACTAATAAAGTCATTTTATTTCAAATATTATCTCCATTAGGTAATAAGATAGCATTATAATTTATAAAAAGACAGCTTCAAATGCTTATAATAAATTTAAGAATTTTTTCACCAAGTTACTTCAATCATGTGTGCCACACTAAGAACATTACCAACCTAAGAACATCCATGTGGCAATCCTACTGTGATCAGTAATGTTAAATACTGCAGGACATTGATGAGATCCTGATGCCTATTATTATCAGTGGGATGAAGAAAAGTCTTGTATCGGTGAAACTAGTACATTCGAAGTTGCCGCTTAATATTTTTAATATGGTCAGTTACAGTATATTTATACAGAGTTCCTCACCTTTGAGGCTACACTCTGGTGGATTTTGGATTTTGATAAATATTATTTTTTAAAGAAATATCAAATAGAATTTAAGAAAACAGAAAGAATGTGGAATTCTTAATTACTCGTACATCGCATGTGTTCTCTTTGAGAGACTGCCTCTACCTGGGGCACCCACCTGCCAGACTCCTTATCTGTCCCTATCTGCCCTGCTCCCTACCCTCTACCCGGGATGACTGATCTCTGAAGTCTGTATCTTTTGGCTTCCCTTCCCCGCTCAGGGCTTTTGGTAGGGTTAAGCCAATGGGAAGCGAACAATGGAGGTAGGAAGGCAAAACAGCAGGAAGCCAAGGTAATTCTTCTGCACGCTCTTGTGTGCCATGTCTCTCTCAGCACATGCATCCCACTTTTGTGTTTCCAGTACTCACTGAGCTCCAATAAAAACATTTTATTGCCATTACCTCTTTAGCAAAAGGGCTGTGATAGTTCCCCATTGTAGTAGTTTTATGGGCATATTCCCATTCCTGTTTTAACTCTTAACAATGCCCAGACTTTCATAAAAAGTCTGTCCATTGAAATCTCGTCATTTTAAACATTTGGGGCAAATTAAAATTCCTATCAAAAACTTAGCCTAAAATATCTAGAAATAATCACTTTTTAAACGTTGATAGATATACTCTATGAATATCTCCACTGTAGATCTGTGACTATAACCATTTATGAGTGAATCATTTGTTTTTCATTTTTCATTCACTTTTATTTTCCCTGAGTATAGTGCAGTATAGTGCTTAAGAGACTTTGCTTTGGAGTCAGGATACCTGGATTATGATCTCATTTCTGTCACTTACTAGCTAAGTGATGTTAGGAAAACATTTTTAAACATTTTGTGTCTTAATATTCTAATCTGTGAAATGGAAATTATAATAATGTCTACCTCTTTAAGTATTTCAGAGTATTAAGTGAGTTAATAAAGGATTAGGAAAGCCACCTGATGCATAAACCTTCAATAAATTATAGTTGTTTTTGTTATTGTTGTTATTTTGTTATCAATATTGCCACTAATATTATTACTATTACCCATCATTCTCCCACACTAAGAGAGATGCTCGGATGCTCAAAAAATATAAATTTAAACACTTAGCAGGATAGCATATGAATCCATATGGTAAGTAGGCCAGAAAGTATTGGTATTTTTCAATATTTTAAATGTTGGTTTATCTAATAGGGGAACATATTTCACATGTGTTATGTGATAATTAGTGAAAATAAGTATATTTTCTCATAATCATAAAGGTGTCATTTTTCTTTTCACTTTATTAAAAAATTTCTAATATTTGTTTTGAACAAATTTTAATGAAATTATTTTTGTTTTAAAATTTTTCAATAAAAAGGAACACTAAAACTTTTGTCATTGTTGTTATAATCACTTTCTATTTATTAATTTTTCTGTCAACTTTACTAACAGTATATCCTGTCTTACACAATTTTATAATCATACGTGTTCAATAAATCACCCATGTACATTTTGGCTTCTGATTTTTATGATACGCTTATGAAAATGCCTGACCACAAAATTTAAATATTTTCTATTATCTATTGCACTTCTAATGATTTTTTGCCTTACTTATTTTGGTTATGATTAAATACTTTCTTAATATGAAATATATTTTTATGTGAGAAATAAAGGAAGGATAAAATTTTCATGTCCCTTTTCTCAGCTTCTTCCTTCCCAGAGTGGCTTGAAATGCATACAAGATGTTCATATAAACCAGTCAACCTTTGTCATCTCTTTTAATGTCTTGATCCAACAGAAAAATGCACACAGTCAGGCCCATTAGTTTATATGGATTTTTTCTTAATCTATCAGGAAAATATTTTGTGGTTGTTTCATTCACAGTATTTATAGTTACCACTTTATTATGGTAATTATTATTATAACTGTCTCATATCATTTTTAAATTACTTCTTACTTGATATTGGATTATTGATAATCCAATGATTATCAATTGATTATTCCACTGGATTATTGATAAATTTGTTCTTCATTGCTACTTCTTTGTAGTATTGTTTCTCTATTCTTGTGAATATTTTACATTCTTTTTCTATCTTCTTTGTTATAAACCATCTACAGCCTTTATTTCCTAAGTAACTAGGGTGATCAACCAGTTAATAATTTTCACTGTTGTGTCAATATTTCATGGAATAATGCCAAATGAAAATAAACAATCAGGCTGGGCATGGTGGCTCATGCCTGTAATCCTAGCACTCTGGAAGGCTGAGGCAGGAGGATAGCTTCAGCTCAGGAATTTGAGACTAGCCTGTCTCTACAAAAAATAGAAAAATTAGCCAGGCATGGTGGCATATGCCTATAGTCCCAGCTACTCAGGAGACTGAGGCAGAAGGGTCACTAAAGCCCAGGAGTTTGAAGTTGCGGTGAGCTACAAGGACGCCATTGCACTCTAGCCCGAGTGACAGAGTGAGACTCTGTCTCCAAAATAAATACATAAATAATTTTTAAAAATAATAAATATTTTTTGAATTAATAAATATGTATCCAAAAATAATAAAAATATGTTATAGAATTAGTGCCTCATTTCTGTTATTAGTGATCTCTATACCGATGACTTTGAGTTGCAAATTAGTGGAAGAAATTATGCATGTGTACACACGCATTTATGTATATAAACACATATTTTATATATACACATACATTTTATGTTATACACATATATTTTTTATATATATATATATATATAAATAAAGTCCCTCAGAAAGAAAAATATTTTTTCAAGTACTCCACATAGATAATTAATGTGTTTTTCTCCTTAAGTTAAGGACTCAAAGCCAGTGAATTTATTTGAAAATATTTCCTTAGGAATCCAATATTATTTGTTTTCTATAGATATATTGTAAGATAATAGTGATTCAAAGAAATACATAAGTAATTTACATGGAAGACACTTATATAATTAAATAAATACCCAATAGTACATTATACAAACCATTTCTAAGATAAAATAACAAATATATATATGGATTCATATATCTAATATATTTATAACTCCAATTCTATTAAAATGAATTGTAGCCTTAGGTTTAAGTCTGTTATCCATCTTGAGTGAATTTTTGTGAGAGGTGAGAAGTGGGAATCCTGATTCGCTCTTCTGCATATAGCTAACCAGTTTTCCCAAGGTGACTACTATTATTAATTGCTTATGCAGCCCCTCAGATGTATTTTATGTGTGTATGTAGAAGTATATGCATATTCTTTTTTGCTTCTTTCATAAAATATGTAGTTGATTTGCATCAAGATTTTTGTTGTTATTGTTAAAGATATGTCTTGGAGATCTTTCCATATCAGGACAGAGAGTTTTCTTCTTATTAAATTTAAGCAGTGATATACCATTCCATGATAAAGATGTGCATAATTTATTTACCACAGCTTTTGTGGACATTTGCATTATTTCTATCTTTCAATGTGTAGTGGTATAAATTGTAAGCTAAATACTTGAGAAGTGATTGCTAGATCAAAGGCTATGTGGATTTTGACAGATTTTACTTGACCTAAAAATTACACTACCTTTTACTTCTTCCATCAATGTATAATAATGTTTCCTTAGACTATTGTCAACATGTATATATGTGATCATTATTTGTCTTTGCCAAAAAAGTAGATGAAGAACATATTTCATTATAGTTTTGTAATTTGCACCCATGATGAATTGCAGCCATTTGCCACTATTTTTAAATTGGGGACAATTTATTTTAAAGTATATATTACATATCTATGATGTGCAAGGTGCTCAGCTGACACTGCAGGGCATACAGAGGAATTTAAGCATAACCCTCCTTCTAAGTTACTGCAGTTTAGCCTGGGGCCAAAACAATGGACTGATACTTATAATAAAAATCCCAGGTGTGATATGTGTCTCCAGAACATGCAAAATACTTTGGAGCCTCAACAGAGGGAAGGATCACATGAAAAGGAAATGGTAGTCAAGTACAAAAGGCTTCATGTGGAAAGTGATGTTTAAAATGTGTCTTAAGGACTTGAGTTTTGGAGTGGGGTGGGCATTCAGGAGAAAAATGCATGAGCATGCAGAGGTTGGGGCACTGGTGAGGAGCAGCAATGAGACTAGTTTGATGAGAGTGTAGAATTCCTAAGGAAGAGGAAGGTAGGAATGGATCTATGAAGGCAATTTGGGCCAGATTGTGAATACCCTTGATTTAGGAGTATGCAGGAAGTGGAGAAATATTAGCAGAATTTGGGATTATAGGAGGATAAAATAATCAAAGCCATGTTCTTTTGAAAAATCAACCAATGTACAAATTGAGGATATTGATGAGAATTTAAGCTCATTCATAAAGTACTCAAAAAGCTTTAATTATTTTTATACCAGGATATAAGACAGAAGACACAATTTTTGCCCTCTGGGATCTTGCAGCTGTGTGTGTATGTGTGTGTGTGTGTGTGTGTGTGTGTGTGTGAGAGAGAGAGAGAGAGAGAGAGAGAGAGAGAGAGAGAGAGAGAGAGAGAGATTATGTACAGGGAGGAAGTGGGTAATGAAATTGAATCTGGAGCCCTCTTACCAGGTAATAGAATCTGTTAGTATTGTACTATTTAAAAACAAGTAATTGGTCACTTGGATTGTTTTAATCTCCTTTTTGCACCTCACAAACATCATGCCAAAGAACATGATGTTGCCACCTGCCCATAGCACAGTGTTGGAGGAGATGTGCTCGACATGTCTACAACCATCTGCATTGTCCCCTTGAATCTGCTCTGGGAAATGGATGGGAAGAGATGTTGATAGATTTTCAAGTAGAGACAGGAGGTGCATGCTGAGTTGTCTGGACTCTTGCCTAGCTTTTCTCCTTCTGAAACCTCCTAGATGACATGTGACCACTAATGCATTTTAAGAAATGTTAAATTAACAAACTAAATAAAAAAATTAATTAATTAATGTGGTAAAAAGTTATGAATAATGGACCAAACCATATTCTAATCAGCTTTTTAAACTGGTATAATTTAGTAATAGACAAGAGGGTGAAGCACTGGGTTTGAACTCTTTCCACATCCCATCTAGTAACCACACACCTTCTTCTCTTCATCCCGCAGAGTGTAATTTATAAATATACCTCTTTACCCGTGAAGGCCTGGGAAGCCATTAATCATGGCTGTCTTGGGCTGTTCTAATCTTCAAAGGTCAGAGTTGACATATTAATACAGCACCTGGGCATCTCTAGTCATTTCTTGTTATTTTATTTCACTGGAATAGCAATCCTGGGAGAATGAGGACACATATTAATGAAGCCTTATAAGTAAGAGATGGCATTAGAATAATGTAGATTAAAATTTCCTGTAGAATAATGTATCCTAGGCTCCCACTTCTACCCAGCCGGTGAGAAAGGGAGAAACATTTAGCAAATAAAGATATACAAGCAAAATGAATATCCATTTTGATAAGGAAACCTGACAAAGACAGCACTTACTTTAAAATAGACCTGGCTTTAAATATTTCATTAAGCTTGAGTGTTTTGAAAACATAGAGACTAAAATTTCCAGAACCTGTTAGGTATGCTGCAAATTCTAGCACCCTCCTATGGGGAGGATTAAAAAATGATGACAAATGGCTTCAGGTTGGGAGAAGGGTCTGTATGGAGAAAAAGGTGTCAGTCACCTGAGCGCTACAGGTGCCAGATGTATCTATATGAAAAAAAAGTAGACTTTATATATGCAAGGTTTATATTCATATGTGCAGAAATGGGAGGATTTAGGTCACAATCAAGTCACAGAAACTGGTAATTGCTGAACCTGTTGAAGCAGATGATTGAAGGCCAGTGTTAGCATAGCCTTTTAAAGATCCTGATTACTCTTTCCAGCACACTGTGATATATTCAAAAGGGAGGATATTATTGGAATAATTTGGGGGCTGTCCCATGCAGAGTTGGGGGGTTGGATTAATTGACCTCTCAAGATTTTTTCCTATGACTTTGAGATTATTTAAATTATTATGTACCATATTTATTAAATGTTATATATACTTGACATTATACAAAACAAATGCAACCTGTTCCAAAGTAGAGATTACCTTTAGAAACTATGGATTCTAAATCATGGTGGAGTTCTACTGTAGAGTTGGGAAAATGCGTGTATTTCTATGGAAATAATAAATAATATAACTGTAATGATTTTCTATTTTCTAATCATTTTCCATTTCTCCATCACAAATGAAAATGTTTACATCTTTATGTAAAACATTATGTGTTTTGATCCATTTGACTTATGAAAAGGGCTTGTTTTATTTTTTCCCCAGTCCACCTCTGCTGCAATTAGTATTATGCCAAAAACAATCCAGCTCTGGTATATCAATGCTATTTTTTCTCTGGACCATGAGAACTAGTTTTCCATTTGGATTCCAAAAATGACGCAAAGACTACTTCAGAGACAGGATGTGAGTCTCTAATCTCAGGTGGAAAATAGACTAATATTTATGATGCAGTGACTCTTAGGTTTCTTTTTTCAGTCCGGTCTTTGTAGTTTTGGTGAGTTAAAGAATTTTTTAAAACTGTGTTGTATAGGATGTAGGGAGATGTATAAAGTTGATAGACAGAGGCGATATTTGATTGGTGCATGAGCAGAATAAAAGGGAGACAAGAGAAGATAACTCAGTAACAGAAATGAAGGAAAGCAAGTTGGTAAACAATGCAGTGCTTTGTTGGCTGGAGGTGTGAGAATAGATTCCAGGAATGCAGGGAAGCTGCTTATGTGTAAGGCTAATCAGAGGGGAGGATCTAGATAGCTGATCATATATTTTTAAACAAAGGATTCCCTCTGTTTTTGATTTGGATCACTTTGTTTTCACAATAACACAATCAGTCAGATACAAAGGGGATAGCAAGAACATCAACATCTGTGCCAGATTCTGCAAGAATATGGCATATATCAGTGGTGTTCTTAAGTGCTCTATAAGCTTTTCAAAGTTTGTATTAGCTCCGTCTTGTACAGCATCTCAAGATATATCTCAAAAAACATCACCACAACCTTATAGGGTAGGTACTACTATCACTCCATTTTAAAGAAGAGGATATTGAGACTTAAAGAATTTAACTAACTTGTACAAAGGATTGCCATCAAAAATGGTAGTGATGGGGTTTGAATCTAGATATATAAGACTAGAAAACTCTTATAGCTGGGACACAATTTTGAAGCAAATTTCTTAGCCAATTGGAATAAAATAAGTATTATTTACATTTTAAAATAAAATTTTTTTGAAAAGGGTAGTAGGCACTTGAATGTTTCATTTTGTGCAATTAATAATTCATGTCTTCTGCTTGCCTCCAAGTGCCCATACAATTAACTAAGCATTATTGAAGTCAGCTTTGAAATTTAGAGATATGTATTGGCAAGCAACGGTATGAGAGCCTATAGTAAAAATCAGCAGTTTTTAAGCAGAAAGGAAAAGATTTAGAAATAAAACCCTATTATAAAACCATCAACTTTTTCTTGCTTAAGGTAAAAATCCTACAATGTGCTAGAAAAATATGATATTACAAATGAGTGCAAGCCATCATCTAGATTTTTGCTCCTGTAGTGTTTATGCCTGAGGCCTTTTTATTTGATCATTGTTTTATTAATGGACTTGAACCAATATACAAGCTGGTGAACGTTGCAGTACCTGTAGTATGAAGTATATGGTCTGAAGAATGACTTTTCCCTCCACATCTAGGTGTAATACATCATGGGAGTCAATTTAGCATGGATGGTATTAACATATGGTTGAGAGCTGGAAAATTTTCCAGGAAAGAAAGCATAGCCAAATTAATCCGTATTATATTGGAAGAAGAAATTCACTGGATAGGACAGCTTTTCTCCAGTGTGTATTTGGTTATGTTATTATTAATATGTCTAAAGTTCTATTTTTAAAAGATTATATACCACAGGCATAATTAGTCTCTGTCAGTCACATAATATGTTACAGGCTGTGCATTCACGATCAGGAAATAATTTATCTTATTAACTCTATGATGGCTCAGTTTGGAACCTCTAAAAAGGGAGGTACTATCGTTACCACCCAGCCATGTTCATTGTTCATTGCCTGTTGCTCAAGAGGAAGCCAATACACTGAGACAGCAGGGTTTACAGCAGAGAAAGAGTTTAATAACACAGGTGCCATGTGAGGAGATGGGAGGAATTCCTCAAATCCATCTGTCTGAAATTTTGAGAGAAAGGGTTTTCAAAGACAGTTTGGCGGGCAAAAGACTAGATAATTGGGTCTGCTAATTGGCTGGCTTGGGGTGGAACCATAGGGCTGTAGAAATTGTCCTCTTTGCTGAGTCGATTTTTGGGCGGGGGTCAAAATATCAGTTGAGTCAGTTCCTTGGTGTGGGCTGTTGGTCTGGGTGGGTCTACTGGAATGTGGGGCCTGGAAGATATCTCAGAAACTATCTTTTGGTTTTGAAAAGATGACGTTATCTACAGAAAATTAAGAAACTTTGTGACCACCATCAATTGTGTGACTCCTGAGTAGCAATTATAGGAAAGCAAACAAGGGAACAGCTTGTGCCTTTGCAGAGTTTTAAGCTCCTACCGCAGTTCTCAACTTGTACCCTTCTATTAATTTGTAAAGGAGTGTTTCACTATGACACCAGAGTGGGGTCCTTTATTGAAGGCAGGGATATAGAGAAATCTGATTCATTTTTTATCACCTATAGAGCCGACACATACAGAACAAATATTCAGTAACTGGTGAATGAATGAGAGCCAACGGGAAATGAAGAGGTGAGAAATATGCTATGGATGTGCCAGGAGCAGAACTCACCTGCATGAGCTATGACTCTAAAGCAGTTTTTTATTTTTTTGACATCAGGATTTTGATATATAAAATGGCTATATGTCAGGATTCATATTTTCTTTTACCATGTATCAAACCCACATAATTTATATCTGGATGGTATTTGGAAGATTACCTAATTCAGACTCCATATTTTATGGATGGGAAAATACGGACTCAAAGAAGTTAATCACATAAGGCCATCTCCTTAGATAACAGAAGAGCTGGAATTAGAATACAGATTTTTCTGACATTGTCTTTAGTACATGCATTTTTTCCTCCCCCATAATTTGAGCCCATAGGTAGAAATTAATGAAATACAATAAGATAAAATTTATGTCTTCTGTAATTATTTTTTCTTTCAATTTTATTGATGATGTGAAAAGATAACTCACAGACTGGGAGAAAATACTTGTAAATGACATATTTCATTAAAGACTTACACCCAGAATACATAAGGAACCTTTATTATTCAATAATGAAAAGATATTTAATTCAATTTACAAATGGACATTGTACTGGAGTAGACAGACTTCCGTATAAGATCTACAAAGGGCCATAACACACAAGATGCTCAATGTCATTAGCCATTAGGGAAATGCAAATGAAAGCTCAGTGAGTTATCACTTCATATCTACTACTATGGCTAAAAATAAATTTCAAAAAAGCAGTTAACGCAAAGATGTAGAGATATTGGAACTCTCATACATTGCTGGTGGAATTGTGTAGCCACTTTGCAAAACAATTTATCAGTTCCTTAAATTGTCAGATCACCTGTGAATTCAAAGACCAGTTGCAACATAACATCCATTACTAGCAGATTTGCACTAGGATTACACTTTGCCTATTTTCTGGACGTAAGTATACTGGTACCATCTGGGTTCAGAGGGGCCTAGTAACTTTTGGAAAATGTTGTGTTGTAAAAGAAACATTAAGGACTTCACAGAACAGTTGCTGGAATTAACCACTGAAGGAAGTTGCTGCTCCAGCTACTGGGGTAAGGAATAGAAAGCCATGTTATAATCTTGTGGGAGCAGATGCTGGGAGCTGTCACAGATATTAATTGAGTGCTATCTGTGTGCAAGTATTTCACTAGCTCCAAGAGAGTGGTCAAAGGGCATGGCTCCTGCTCTGGGAGGTCTTGTAATCTAGAAGGAGACCGAGCCGCCTTAAATGCCTCACTTATCCAATGGGAATAACAGTATCTGTCTCAGCGATTCCTGTAAAAGTTTAATGCTGGAATATTTTATAATATGAAACACTTAGTCCTGGAACATGGCAAAAATCTCGATAAATGTGTGATTGATAATCATGACTCTACTCTTATCTCCTAATTGTAAATAATGAGATATTTATTGCTTGTTCTTGATATGAAAAGAATCGTGCAATCCTGACCAAGACGTTTGGTTCAGTTGCAGTAAAGAGAGACAGGGACACCACCATGAATTCATTCAGCGTGTTTTTGTTTTTCCTTCATTATCCCAACTGGAACCTAGGGGTGATGGCTCCTTCATCCATTTCTGGATACTATCTCAATTCAAGTGTGTGTGTGTGTGTGTTTAACATTCATCCAAGAAATTATAATTGGTTACTTGGCAAGTCTCCCAAATGTGTCTGAGAACCAAATTCGTGACTTACGTGACCCATTTTCCTAAGTGACTGGCATTTATTAAGCCTTCAGTCTGTGCCAGGCACTGCATTAAGAATACTCGGTTTCATGTAGTGTTTATATAAACTGTGCAAATGAGTGCTACTATTATCTCTAGTTTATAGATGAGATGAGTGAGACTAGCTTTCCCAGTCACACAGCTAACACTTATTAGAGTTGGGATTTAGTTTGAGCTGTTCTTATTCCAGAGGTCATATCTACTCTAACCACTGTACTTTTGAGATGACTTGATGTGTTCTGAGGTTCTCAGGGAATTAGGACTATTAATTCTAGTCCCAGTGTTCGCTCTTATCTCTTGGAACACTCCTGGTCCTATAGATACAGAGTAACAGAAATGCCTTTCCCAGGCAAGATTTTGTAACACCCTGATTAACTGACTCCCATGTGTTGAAACGTCTGGAAGGTCTACTCACCTAGGCCATTGCCCTTTACGTCCACCTGTTATAATCAGTTTCATTAAACCCAGACAAAGTTAGATTTTTAATTATTAACTTTCACCATCAAAGGCGTTCAACTTACTCTCTGACCCCAGAATCTTGAAGGTCACCTAGTTGTGAAGCAGTTGGGGAATGAAATAATTAGTTAATGTATAGATCTCTAGGTCTCACTCCTGGAAATTCTAAAGCAATTAACCTGTTCTTGCCATAGGCATCTGCTTCTATTAAAAAGTGTGCCCAGTATTCCTGATTTATCTTTCTGGGTCACAATGAGGAATATTGGTGTATATACATTGATAGATAAATTTGCTAGAAAATGTGGTCTCTGTCCTTAAACTTAGAGTTGTATTAAAGTTTATAGAGAGAATGTTAACATGGGCAAATGTAAATTATTGAATCTACTATAAATCTTAATACATAAATAAATTTAAATATATTTATTCCTTTGCTGATATTGGACTTACGCTCTTTTCTAGTTCTAGACATCTAACTTGCCTACTGTGAACATTTTATCTTTTTCAAAGTATTTTCACCTCTCAATTTTTTTCATTTAAAACCCAAGAGATCCAAATGAGGAGAACAGATGTTATCCCTATTTTACAGCTGAGAAAACAGAGGCTAAGCAAGGTTATATGACTTTTCCAAGTTTCTAACTTAAATGTCGATTATGAGATCTCATTATAAGATCTCATTATGAGATTATCCAGGGAAATCCTTCTACAGGTAGCACATCTTGCATTGAGTGTCCCTAGCTCTGTCATTGATGTTTCTGGTCCAGTCCAAGACAGAAGATAAGGAAGAGCATGAAGGGAGCTCAGTGATCCTCTAGTCCAAACCACTGATTGATTCATCCGTAATGGCTACAACAGATTAGCATCAGGATGTCTGTTTGCTCAAGCTCCACCATAGGGTGAAGGGAGCCTTGGGATGGGAGGCAAGCAGACCAGTCTTTGAAATTCACCTCTGCCTGTCACTGGCTTTGTGACCTTGGGCAAGTTAAGTCACTTAATATTTCTGAGATTCAGACTCTTCATTTGTGAAGCAGGGGCGGGTAATAGCAAAACACTATGAAGGAGTTTTTAAAACTGTCTGTAGTATTTCAAAGCATCTGGCCTGGCTCAGATTCAAAACTTTTGGTTCAAAGCTCATTTCTCAGGTCTAGTGTAACACCAAGTAACCACTATTATATATATTGTCTCTTAGTTGCTGTCACATTTGTAAAGCAATATCCTACTACATATTCATGAATGCAAATCAGCCTCCAGAGCTGCAGCCTTTGACTCTGCATATTTAGATCTGGATATTAACAGAAATTTCTGCAAGTGTCTCTAGATTATATTAACCAGAAGGAGGGTAAACAGTCAGTGAATGCTTAGAAGAAACTCTCTTCCTGTTTATTTTTGGTCTGGGGAACAGTGGAAGGAAGTGGGCCCCCAGACTATGGATTCTTGCTGAGTCACTAGCACCCCTGGATTGTAAGTGACATGGAGCAGGGAGTATCACTATTCTACTCACTACTATTTCTGCAGCTGCTAGCACAGTAGCTGGCACATAGTGATACAGAATTACTACTATAATACATAGTTAATACAGACTGATGAAGGGAATCCCTAACTTTAGTTCTTAATAGTTTCCTGTATTTTGTTATTGGCTCATTTGTTTCATTTTTATTATTTTTGTTTCTCCAGCTATGTTATAACCTCCTGAAAGGCAGGGTCTGGTAAAATTGGTCACAAAGGAAATTGTGATTTCTAAAGTATCATCACAAACATAATCCTCCCACTTATTTTCATGAAGTTGATTATTATTCTCATTTGACAGACGAATAAACAGAGAAATGAAGTAACTTGCACATTATCACACAGCCTGTTATGACAGAGCCAATGGTTGAATCCAAGGCTCACATTCTTTATCATCATACTCCTCTATCCCATACAGTGGGGAGAGTTTGCATATCACAAGTGTTAAATATAAACCATGATCAGGACAGCTGAGTAAGGGAAAAATCTGACATGGAAAGAGTGGCTTTTTCTGCCTGTTTGCATTCTGGGTTGCCATTGTGCTATTCTAGGGCTCCCCATTGCCATACCTTATTTAGGCTTGTCTACCCCAGAAAGTGTCTTCTTGCAGTTTCCCTAACCAAATCTCTTCATGCAAATTTTTGTTTTATCTTGTTAGCTGTCATTTATAAAATGTTTATAATGAGCTAGGATCCATGTTTTAATTATTTTATAGGGTACATTATTTAGCCCTCACAATAATCTATGACAAAAGTTTTATTATTATTTCCCTTTTAAGGATGTGGAAACTGAAACTCAGAAAGTTTAAGAAACTGGGTCAAGGCCATAGAAATATGACTCATTCCATTGTGACCTTCTATTTGTTGTTTTACTCCTGGGTTAAACTTCTAAAGCAGAACAACTGCATGGGCTACTGTTGTAATCATACTTTAGAGTTATAGGTTTTGAAGATCTCAAATAATGTCTCCCATTATATCTTCACACTAGTCCTAAAGGAAGGATGAGCAACCAGCATCAAATATCTTAAGTAATAATTAGATAGTAGCAAGTCTGGATGAAAGGCCTGGTCTCTTGTCTTCATCAGTCACTCCTCACTGTACCGTACAGACCAACCTTCCAAGCCACACTTCTGCATTTTTTGCAAAGCCAGTATCTTGATGCAGGGAGTGCCCCAGTGAAGGAAGGAAAGTCTCCTGAACTCACCAAGTGGGTTCTTAGCTTTGCATGGGAAAGAATTCAAGCACAAGTCAACTAGCAACAGAAAGTTTATTGAGATAGAGACAGACAATAGATTCTAATCCACAGAGAGAATAGGGGTCCTACTACTTGGGAGAAGTTCCAAACAGGAGGGTCATCCCTTATGGGGCAATGGTAACAATTTTAAGTGTTCAAAAACCCCTGTTGGGAAACAGCAGTACATGACTAGCATTGTCTTGTGGTCAGGCCCTAAAGATTAATCATAAACTGCTGTCACAGAAAGGTAAGTGTAAACAGTTTTTAAGGAATCCAGCTTAGATATTTATCCATCTTCAGGTGGTCCTGGGCCAGTGACTTGCTGGAAACTTCCTTGTCCAGGGTGGTTAGGGTCTGGTATTGATCAAAATGGCTGCACTCAGGTTTTCTTGACCTTCCTTTTCTGCCTTATACCTAAATTAATCTGAACATGGAAATTATAGACCTCATACTTGGACCCTAGGGAGGTACCTCAAAGAAGGAGTATCCTGGTGTACCTTTAGTCTCACCACCATGCTGAATGTCTTATTTTACCTGAAGGCCAACTTTCTCTTTAACCCAAGTTAAACTGACATTGAACTTGGGATTAGGGTGTGTAATCTCGTAGAGACCAGAAGAGTTTGTGAACAGAAACTCCACTTCCTTGTTGTGAAGGAGCATTTATTTGAAGTTCAACATTTCCTCTGTTTCATTTCTTTTTCCTTTGTCATGCCATGACTTTTCAGTGCTTTTAATAGGCGTTGATTTTTTCCCCCTATGAAACAGAAGAAATGTCTTTGCAACTCCTGATTGTAGCTTTATCTGGAAGCTACCAAAGGAAGAGTGTGTGGGTATGGATGCTAGAGGGAGTCTGAATGAAAAATTGGATGAGAGAGATCATTGATTTGGGAGCATTCTCCCAAGATACAGATACAACAACCTGGCAAGGACCCTAGCAAATCATGCCAAAGCTCTATTAGGATGGCTCTTAGAAGCATGGAAAAGCCATGGCCCACACTACATGAAGTTGAAATGCCAGAGTTGCCATGGCAGATCGTGGAGAGAGGGACTAATGGGCCCAGGGAAATGGACATGCTGACTATATGTACTATATAAGGCCAGAATATGCAACAGATGGTCATGCTCCATGGGTAAACCTAAAGGACACACTGGTTGCCAAAGCCCTTAGGACCAGGGAGGGCACCTATGTCACAATGGTGATGGCTGTTACTACTCTGGAAGCTATGGCAGGGAGCAGGAGAGAATGAGGCTCACTGAGATAGAGAACACTAAAATAACAGAGTCCACTTGGTAGCACTTAACCCCCAATAGTCTATAGGGCAGGATTTGAAGAATAAAAAAGCTGTTATGGAAAAGCCTCAGAAGACTAATAGACAAAGGAAAGAAAAGAGTAAAAGCTAGGAGGGAAAGTTTGTTGGGAGCTTACAAAGAGGCTCTCATCACTGGCAGTAAGAGGGCAAAAAGCTCAGGACCAGGTAATGAGTCAGGTGACAAAGCTCCAGAGAGGATTAAAAGCCCAACCAAGGGAGATGTGTCTTGGGGAGCCCTAACAGGGAAAGAATGGGACCCTTTCAGGGGAGGCCTTGTTGCCCACCTGCCAGCAGACAGCTTTCAACTGTCAGCACTTCGGGCACTGCTTCACTGCAGAGAGCCACCTCTCCCCAGGGCATAGCCCTGGGGTGGCCCATATTCAGCGACCAAGTAAAACAGGGCTAAACAAGCCTGGCCATCTGGGCACAGCATGGGACAACTCAGACGTATGTACTCCAGCCTTTCCAGTGGGGTTGGCCAAGGCCTTGTATGACTTACTCCTCAGTTAGTCCTTTCCCTCCCACCAATCCTGCCTCCTGCAACATTCTTCCATAGGCCTTGATATCCAGTACATCAAACTCCATCTTGTCATCTGTTTCTGGAAAACAAGCCTCCAGTAAACCCTGAAAATCCCTAGGCCTGGCTCCCCTTTGGATGGAATGCTAAGGAAAAGCTGCTCAGTTAGAAGCATCTATGCCCTGGATGCACAGGGCAGGAAAGCCCTTTCACTAAGCACCGACTATGTGGCAAGCGTGTTGCTAAGCACAGTCCCTCCTCTCTAGGAATTCCCTTCCTCTCTTTTTTCATTAGGTTCTTGTGCCTAAATGTTACTTTCTGGAAGCAGACAAAGGGAATACCAACTGTAGAGAACTCAATTTGCTCAAGCGTTATTATTCTTGGAGTTTGAATGGCTTAATCACACAGGGAGTGTGTTAGGTCAAAGCATTCCCAAATCTAATAACTTCAAAACACTCGACACACATACCTGGGGGCTGTCACACCTGGGTACAAAGACATGACCTCTTCTTTAACCAATTTTTAGTGTTCCCTCAAGACACTCACTGTCCCCTTGCTCTGGAGATGAGGGAATCACATGATTCTGAATTCTTTCATCCATCCACTTCTGCCCATTGAAAAGGGAACATGAAGCACAGTCCAGCTGGGCAGTTGCCAGAGCTGCTTAAGGTTGATGTACAAGAGGGGCTAGAATTGCAAGCGATCCTTTCCATTTCTAATTCCAAAGGTGGCAACCCTAATAGCTTTGCTGTCCTCTACCGTAAAATGCCACGTGGGGAGGTCTGTGTCATCTTTAGAGCTGCTACAACTCAGGGCCTCAGGCTGCTACCATTTATAGCATTGAGTCAGATTTAATAGGTCCTCATTTGACAGATTTAAAGTCCATCAGCTCCTGGGGAAAATTTATCCAAAGAGCCTGGAGATGAAAGAATTTGCCTGTCTGCAAAGAGGATTGAGTGAAACATTTCCACGCAGAGTCTTCAGCAGGTCGTAACGCATAAATCCATCACCAGTCTTTACCTTCCATGTGCGTGAAATTATGCAAGCTTCTTTTTTTCTTTATTGTCATTTTGAATTATGCACTCACTGGTATAGATAGATCAACTGTTCCTAGGCAGCTAACTGAGCCATTGGAAGACACTGATACGTTTTATTTTTATGTCAGCCAGTCCTGATTCAGTGTTTAGGATGACATATAAGCAGGCATCAAGTTAAAAACAATCCTTGTTAAATAAATTCAAACTGTTTTCCATGATGACCAATGAGAGGTAATCGGTGCTATTGATAGCACTCAGAGCTGCATTGATTTTCTTACCAGGTGGAACCCTGATGACACTTTCCTTTCACCCCAACTACTGGACTAATTATAAACCATCTCTATGGAAATATATATAAATTACAAGTTGTTATGTGGAGCTATGCTGTATTTCTGAAAGAAGTGAGCTTGGATATAAATTATCTGCTGCAACAACTTAATAATTAATACTTAACGACTACTAAGAAATTTTGCTACGTACTGTCCTTTAGATCCTTCACCCTGCTTGCTAATTGTTCTCCCAGAAGTAAAAGTACATTTTCATAAAAGCAGTGCAGGCTTGTGACAGGCCTGCTACTGTGTGTTCACATGCTGAAAGTTTAGTGCACTATCACATTTAATTTGTGCAGAACTCATTTAAGGTAGATATCACCCCCAATTTACAGATGCAGAAGATGAGCTTTAGAGAGAGGTGATAAAACTCATCCAAGGTCAGACAACCGGTAGAAGTGGAAGGCATTTCAAATTCTGGTCAGAAAAACTGCAGAGTCCTGGCCTATTTTTCTTCAGCTGGGGGGTCTGCACTACATCACAGAGATGCTGCTTATGGAGAGGAGCTGTGTCATACATTAGCCAGATTAGATTCCCAGTGCCTTCCTCATGATGCTCCCAGTTTGTTGTGAATTCTTTGGTTATGGTTTTCCTGGATAATCCCAAAGCATCAGCTCATACAAAGTAAAGCTTTAGGAAAGGAAAGCTTTGTTTAGTTGGCTCCTTCAAATTTTTGCTTTCAGAATTGACATAGGATTTCTATTCTATTTGCTAAGGAAGAATAACAAGTGCAAATAAAAGAAGTGAAGAGGGGAAACCATGGAAGAGCCACAGAGAGACTTCCTTAGAATCTAGGAAGAGCTGAGTCCTAACCTTCCAGAACATCAGGACCTGAAGGTCCAGAAGGACAGCCCCATGCGTGACTGTTCTCTTAACTTCAACTCTCTTTCTCATGATCTCTCTGTGTCTCTCTGCACATTTTCTCCGTTTACTTTGTCTTGATCTGCATCTTCTGAAATTTTACTTCTTCATAACAGTATTGAGCACATGGGCTGGTAACCTCCATTGTCATAGATTTCTCAAGTCTACCATCTGGACTTAGAATTTCAGTCAGTTCAAATTCCCAATAGAAGGGTTCTGAATTTTGAGCTGGAAACTGGCCAGTCTGTAGATGGCCAAGCCCTATTCAGATGCTATACCTGGTCCAATCAGCTGGAGTTGGTTTGGCAGAGTGTGGGTAGCAATGTGGTCATGTGGTATATACTACACCCTCTGCAGGATACAGCATCTAGGGACCTAGATAACAGAGGGGCCTCAGCCCTGGCACATTAGCCCTGAATTTACCCCATACTCCGGTTTCCACTCTCTGCTTCAAGCCTCTTCCCTTATTTGCTCTCTTGGTGGTAGGTCCCCTGGGCATCACTCTTCTTTCTGATGAGCCTGTTGGATTGGCGATAAAATTTCAAGTGATCCTCTTAGATCTGGCATGGCACTCCTTGAAATGTTCTTTCCCATATGCATTTTTGAACTCCATCTAATCATACTTTTTTGGCCATTTTCCTATAAGATTTTCCTTATCACTACTCCTACTATTGCTGCTGCTACTATGAATAACTAACATTATGAGAATTTATAATTTATCAGACACTATTCTGTTCTAATCCTACACTGTCCAATTTAATCTTCATGGAAATCTTATGTGGTAGCTAATATTATTGTCCCCATTTTATAGGTAATATTACGAAGTGTCAGTGAGAGTAACTCTTTCACCCACGGCAGCACAGGATCCAGAGTGTGTCCTAGGTGTATCTGGCTCTGGTGTTTATATTCCTAGACACCATGTTACATTTGTAAGTGACTAAAGACTGGCCTCTTAATATCTAAAGCTAATTGAGTGTCTTACTTATGAGGAAGCACCTTTCTGTTTTTCCATGTGTAATATACATCTAAGCCTTGTCTCTTCAACTAAACTTTGAATCTGCTGTGGGTAGGAACCATAGGACACATATCTTTGGTGTCTTCTATAACACATCCTTGTTGGAAGCACAAATAAAGCTCACGTATACTTATTATCTGTCTACACATTTTTTCAGCTCCATCAAAAATAAGCTCTCACTGTATTTTTTATTCTTCTCAATGCCAATATTGAATTTCCATAGATAAGATTTAGGATTATTATTCTGAGATCTAGATCCCTGCAGATGAAAAATTTTCAATGATGGGGCACCATCATTGACCTAGCACATTTGTTCTCTACTGATAATGATAGAAGCAGAAAATGAAATTATATAGTCCAGGCTGTTTTGGTAACCAATTTGTTTAAGGAAATTGCACAAGAATTAAAAACCTAAACTTAGCCAAACCTAAATAAAGAAAACACACATTTGGCCCAACTGTAGTGAATAGTGAGAAAAACTAGCATCTACCCCTCTCTGAATAAAAGCCCTGCCCTATTAACATCTCCAAACTAAATAAGACCATAAAACATCTTTTCATCATTATAAGCTGGTTGAAATAAGGTAAAATCTTTTCTTAATTTTGCCCAACTCTGCTACCTTTCCAACAAGGTGGGCTGGAACATGCTCAGATCTTTCTGTTCCATGCCTGCCAAGATAATAATGTGGAAACACAAGAATGGTTTTGACCATGAACTAGTGTGTCCCTAGCCTCAATTAACCTCAATTAACCATAGGCTACATTTGAGAAATAGCTTTTAGGACCAACTGATGCACAATCATATGTGGATTTCTCTTATTCCAAAGCACAAAGTTTTGGAGGAGAACAGAAAATGGCCCAGACAAAACACAAGTAGCTGTGTTCACAGCTTTTCCCACCAACTTGCCTTCTGAGATCTTTACTCTTCATTTTAACCAGTCTTTGAATTTCAGCAGAAGGGACATTTTGGAGCTGAAGACCAGGGGTTGCTGCTAGCTCTGCTAATTACCAACCATGTGATCTTAGGCTAATTACTTAGTTTCTTGATCTCCATTTTTTTAAAATTTAACTTTGTCACCTGTAGAATGGAGTTAGTAATCTCCATCCTACTTTCTCACATGGCTGTTGTGAGCACCACATAGGATAATAAACGCTAAAATGCTCTGTAAAATTAAAAACCCCAGTAAGTATTATCATTGTTTTATGATTTCACTCTATTCTTCTGGCTACTGAATGACTTAATACAGAAATACCTTCTTCATTTGACCAACTGCAACAAATCTTAATTTTTTTTAAGGAACATTTTCCCCCTAGAAAACAAAAGAAAAAACCCCAAATAACTTCTCTCATCATTATTCTGACATTTCTTTCCAGAACATGAAATTGGGACTTTGTTCCTGGCCAGGCTGTTCTTCATCCTATTTCCATCTCCCCAGGCCAAACATCATGCCTAAAAATAGTCCAAAGAACAGTTTGGTCTCTATTGATAGATTCCTCTCCCTACTTCTATTCCCGCATATGCAAAATAATTTGAATTTAAAAGATGCCCTTACTGATGACGGAAAAGAATCTTGGCCTATAGTGGACATGTGTGTTAAGTTTTTGAACAAATGAAGCTTGATGACCTCAAATCTTACCAACAACTAGAGACTCGTTTTGTTTTTGTATAACAAAGAACTCTGATCATCATGGTTTCTCATTAACCTGAGCTGGATGGTAAGAGTACTTGTTGGTGATAGCAGAATGGGTAAGACCATGGCCTTCAGCATTTTACTAATCTGTACTTTAATTCTGTTAATAGTACCACTCATCATTAGCCACATAGCTTTGGGTAAACAATTTTAACATGTTGAGTCTCATTTTCCCATGCTTCTAAAAAATGGCATTAGTAATAAAATCTATGTCACAAGATGGTTGTGAGTGTTGAATGAGGTATAGTGCTTGGCTCAGTGTCTGATGTGTAGTATGTCTTCCCAAGTTGTAGCTATAATAATGTCATTACTGCTATTATTAGGTGAATTTGTAAACATAAAGTTGATCAGAAATGATTAAATCTTTGTCTGTTTGGGACACCCAGGTAGCTCCCCCATTTCTAGTCAGCTCCATATGATCTTTGCCCTGCTCTAGTTTTTCCCAGGACTTTGCACATAAATGGAGCCATCAAACCATAAGGAATTTCCCCACGGATTTCCTGAAGGCTGGGACTTATCTATGGGTAATTGTCCTCAGTGAGTCAAGCTGAGCCCAAGGAGTTGTGATTGCATTAGGCAGGAGTTTGGATCACTGAAGGCTCTAAATCATAAAGGATGTCCCTGCAGAGTGGGTGGCCTGGCTGATCTCTGGCCAGGGACAGAAAATCGGAAATTATAATTTTCTTCAGGCAATAGCTCATTTATAGTTGGTAAGGTCCAGAACATCTATCACCCATCACCCTAATTTAATAAAATATCTTGTTAACTAAAGCTGTTGTGCTTCAAACATCTATTGATTCTAAAGGCTGTCATTGTGGAGCAAGTGTAGTGCCACACTTAGTTAAATAAGCCAGACATAGAAGTCATAAACACAAGCTAGCCAACCAACCAACCAACCAAATAAAAATAAGTCTCTGAAAACTTTGCAAGATAAAAATGAGCAGCTACCAAGGTCTGTGGCTTCTTGCTCTAACCCA
Source organism: Cheirogaleus major (assembly GCA_963574435.1). NCBI lineage: Eukaryota > Metazoa > Chordata > Mammalia > Primates > Cheirogaleidae > Cheirogaleus > Cheirogaleus major. The sequence continues at coordinate 6,994 of CAUYPO010038264.1, read as the reverse complement.
CATTCTCCAGCCCTGCACTGATTTAATGTCTATGGCTCAGCATGGAAAAGGAAGGCTAGAGTTTAATTATTTGATTTTGGTCTTTAATTTAAAAAGAGTAGTTGAAACACCTGGGGAATAGAAAGATGATTGTTTTAATGGGCACTTAGCTAAGAAAACTGGGATGAGATTTGTGTGAATGTCAGGGTCCCAAGGCCTTTGCATGCCATTTCTGCTGGGGTGGAGAGCTCTTGGAAAAAGGTCATTTGCAGAGTTTGATGGCCATTTCTCACAACTGCAGTTTAAGGAACTATTAAAGGAAGTGTTCTTCAGTGCACTTAAGAAGTTATTAGGTACCCACTTCATGGAAGATAATCGTTAGACTTTCTGTGATCAACTGAGTCAAGAGAATTTCTTTAAAAAATATATGTTTAATTGGGAACATAAAATGAAAACAGAATAACAATTTGGTGCATAATTACATAGGACTAATAATGATAAAGAATTTCATAAAACTTGACATAGCTCACTTCTACTACCTTGCTAGGCCATCACAATATCACAGTTGAACCTTGGAGACAGGCAGCACGAAGTAGGTAGTGCATTGTTCCTCAAAAAACATCTACTGACAGGTGGCAAGAAAATTATTTGGGGTGGGGTGGTGGGCGGTGGAGTGGGGACCTGAGGGGATGGAATGAGACTAGGGGCTCCTTGTTAAAAATGAAGATTTATGAGCCCCACCTTGGGATGACTTATTGGATTGATAATTTGCAAACAATATACTAGGCCTTCTTGGCTTTTCTTCTCAAGCGGTAACCACCTGCAGGGAGGTGGTGTTCTCTGCTGTTCTTTCAGGGGTGGCTCTTTCCTCTACCTCCTGCTGCAGTGTGCCCTGCCCTGGCCCAGTGTATCTGAGGATATTGGATTATGTCTCATTGGATAACTCTTCCAATTCTCATTGGATAAGTCTTCCTCAATCTTGGGTTCATTTGGCAGACCTATTTGTTTTGTTTTGTTTAGACATACTTGTTTTTATACTAAGCTATGTCCCCTAGTTTTGATTTTATTGTGGAAAGGCAACATTTTGAACTCCACTGGCCTTAATTTTTTGTTCAGAATCCAGGATGGGACAGAGAGCTGTTATTTATAGGATCTCCTGAGAATTCAGTCCATTTAGCTGGCCCTTTCCACAGTAAAGCCTGCCTACTACTCGCTCATTTGTGCTGGGCAGTGCACTGATACCCGCATGCTTCCTTTGATCCATTTACATCCAACCCATTCGTTCTTCTTGGAGACTCAACTGTTTCATTTGATAGTGATATTCTTCTAGTCACAATCCACCGTGGGTGTTAAATCTCTTCTCTTGTAATTCTCCCTCTGACAACTCTCCTCACACATCCTTTCTGTCTCCTGAATCCAGAGTTTATTTATGTTTTTAAAATTCTTTTTGGTTTGCCTTAGCAGAGATAAGGCTATTTGTGCTTCAGGGATGATGGGTTTTCTTTCTTCATTGATTGGTACTTTGAAATGATGTCCCATGACTTATGTGAAAAGAGACACATGTGAGGACTTCCTGGCAGGAGGAGTCTCTTCTTTTAAGTCCTGGGGAAAAGAAATGCCACCTCTATGACCTTACCTGCTACTTGCCCACCAATTACTTACTCCTTCCATTCACCTTCCAGAAATTATTTCTTTAAATATTATTGAAAGCCAATGTCTTATGCCTTATGTAAGTAGTTTGTATGTTATTATTTATTTTGCTAAATCGAAGCTCATTAATTTCAGGGATTATGAGGTTTTCATTTCCTTTGCGTATGTCCAGGTTATAACTCAGGTTATATGTACCAGAAAGTATGTGATTTGGGGACTTCAAGGGACTCATGCTTCTGTCCTCAGGACCAACATAAATAGGTCCAAGGATGGATACTTAGGATGTGGTGTGCACAGTGCCAGGACAGAACTACACACAGTAGCCCAGAGGAAGGACACCTGACTCAGACTGAATAGGGGAGGGGAGAGAGGCATTGCATAGGTGGAGCAGGAGCATTTCTGACCAGAGTAACATCTACCCAGGAGCATGGAATAGATGGAAGGTGATATTGGAAGGCTTAAAAGTTTCTTTACTTTGGAAACAACTGAAACCAATTTGGGGGGAAGAGTTCTGAGTCAGAACTGACAGTGTTTGCAGTCTAAGAGGGCACAGGTTTACCCAATTTATGACAATCCGTTTTTGTTTGTGCATGTTCATCTGGAAAAAATATTCATACAAAAAGTTTGGGTGTTCATTCACAGCTACTGTAGCTGGGAAAAAATTTTTTTTTTTTTTGAGACAGAGTCTCACTCTGTTGCCTGGGCTAGAGTGCCATGGCATCAGCCTAGCTCACAGCAACCTCAAACTCCAGGGCTCAAGTAATCCTCCTGCCTCAGCCTCCTGAGTAGCTGGGATTACAGGCGCACACCACCATATCCGGCTAATTTTTTCTATTTTTGGTAGAGATGGGGTCTGGCTTTTGCTCAGGCTGGTCTCGTATTCCTGACGTCAAGTGATCCTCCCACCTCAGCTTACCAGAGTGTTAGGATTATAGGCATGAAAAATATTTTTCTTTTGTGCCACATCAGGCAAGAATCAGGCAGCAAGTCAATCAAATCTTAATTATGAGATCTTATATTAATATTAAAGCAAGGCAATTTCATTGCTATTAGTGTTAAAATAATTTATTTACAAACTGTTATTATGAGCATGTATATTCTATAATACATTTTATTCCAGCCTGGTACTACATATGCCTCATCATATTGTAAAGTACAAGGTCATTAACCTGCAATTTCACTTGTCATCTCATTGCATGACACTCTGTTCTTCTCAGTTTGGTGTGGAATTGTTAAGCCTTCTTAGGTTACTTATTTGTTACTATTAATTTCTCTGTGAACCTCAACAGGCTCTGATTACAGTTCGTTAAGCAGGTGTGACCTGTGCTGTAAGCAACTGATTTTCCTTAAACATCTGGAGCAGGTCCCAAATGGGTGAAGATCTCTTTCACTGTATCTCCCTCCTTGTATTTGCTCCTGGTTGTCAGTGATTCCAGAAGCTTGATAAATGTTTCCAAGTTTGGGGCCATTAGAGTTCTTGGCATCTTTATAGAGAGCTCTTGAAACACAGCAAAGTGAGTTGTGGGTAAACTCTGTTAGCAAAATACTACTCTTGTTTTTGAAGCCAGCACATCACTAAGCTTTGGGGGGTCTGGATCAGTGAGCTGAGTATGGTTAACATGTGCAACAAATCTCGACTTATGCAGGGGACATCACCATGTTATTAGCTTCTCTTAGATAAATCTGTTTAATTAACACACTGTACATGCAAATTTACTCGAGGGCAGCTGTCACTGGGCACAATTGGGCTCAAATATGTGAATGGATCAACGCAATCTGCCTCCACCATTGGCAGAGTGAGAGAATATCCATGTGAATCAGGGGGAACTAGCATTTACTGAGTTTCTGCTGTCAGTGTGTTAGGAACTGCTGAGCTAGGCATTTTTCATTTGCGATCTCAATCCAATTTCCTAATTCTGCAAAGTTAATATTAATAAAAAGCTAATTATCCAGCCAAAGAAACTGAGGCTCAGAGAAAGTTGCTTGTCCAAGATTACAGTTACCAGATAGCTGAGCTAAGCCTCAAACTCAGCTCTCTTGAACACTGAAGCTCTCTGCAGTGTACTATGCTCTCGTCTGAGTTGTCCCTTTAACACCATTATGGAAAATCTTCCAAGGATAAGTTGTTTTTTCTGAGGATCAATTCTGTAAGTGTTCCTTTCCTGTGCTTAATCCTGCATTCACCACATTATTGCTTACAAAGGCCTCTCACTCAGAAGGTAAGCATGAGAAGGGGGAGGAAGTTCAAGGCAGTTACAGTGAAAGTTCAACTATTAGTCACTCCTGGGGAATGAATACTTTGGAATAACAAAGTTTTCTATATTTTTGGAGTATGTCCATATTTATTTACTCCACATTAAAAAAAGTTCTATAAGATTCTGTTTGTTCTTTTAGATGAATTTTACTTCCTGTCATTTTGAGCATAGCCACTTTAAATATGCATTTATAAAAAATATCTGCCTTCACTAGAGTAGTGTAGTTTCGTAACAGCTGTGACCTTTATGGAAATATTAATTATATTTAATTAATATTCTACAGCAATACAAATGACATACTAACATGCTCAATAACTATTGGATTAATGAATGCCTATTTTTTTTAATGAATGCTTATTATGGTACTTATTTATTATACTGAAACTTAGTATACTAAGTCTTTAAGGATAAAAGTATAAGGCTAGTTGTTCCTTATCCTAAAGCTCTGCATTCTTTGCTTTCTTGAATCTGCTTTTTGTCTTTTTAATAGTTTTTCAGTCTCATTCTGCACTGTCAACTGTTACCACTCTACCATCATTTATTTAGTGTTTGGCATATGTCTGCCAATAGGAGGCATCTGCTGCTTCTACTATGAAAGCTATAGTGAACTAGGGAACCAGATGCCCTATGCTTTTCAAATTGTGTGAAAGTTTGAAGTCTCCCCTAGGAGTCAGCAAGTACCTCCAAGTGGGAGTTTGTGGCATCTTCCACAAAGAAAAGGAGTTTTAAGTACCCAAGGACACCTTTTTAAGCTAGCTTTTGGTCTAGATTTGTTCTAGAAAGTGGAAACATAAGTGATCGTAGAAGACACTGTAGGTGCACTGCCTACAAGCCCTTGGCCCTCACATTTTCACTGCATGCCGGCCCAGCTTCCAACTGCTATTCCTGCCTGTGATGGTTAATTTTGTGTCAACTTGATTGGGCTAAGAAATGCCTAGATTGCCAGTAAACATAGGAAACATTATTTCTGGGGGTGTCTGTGAGTATGTTTCAAAGAGATCAGCATTTGAATTGGTGAATTGAGTGAAGCAGATGGCCCTCCAGAGAAAGGGAAAATTCACTCTCTTTGCTGGAGCTGAGACATTCATCTTCTCCTGCTCTTAGACAAAGGCACTCTTGGCATTCGGGCTTTCAGATTCAGACCAGGATGGACTTATACCATTGGTTGCCCTCCCCACCCACCCAATTTTCAGGACTTCAGACCCAGACTAAATGACAGTGGTTTGCTTGGTTCTCCAGCCTGCAGATGGCAGGTCAGAGGACTTCTGAGCCTCCATCATTGTGTGAGACAATTCCTGTAACAAATATCATATATATATATGTATATATATGTGTATATATATATACATATATATATATATATGACAATGATGCATAAGTACCCCAGTTTCCTCCCCACCTTCATTTGAGATAACTCTGAGGTGTACCATCCCCACCAATACCCAGACTTTCCTGGTGTGATACGCTCCAGTCATCCACAATGCTAACTTGCTTGATAACAAAACACTCCTCTGTTGGTTCCCTAACCTTCACTGCCTGGCTCTTCTATTTCTCTCCATATGTTTCCCGAGAAAGAATTAGGAGAGATGCATGTTTTCCCAGTAGATATGGCATTCTCACTACAGTGTGAGTTCAGAGTTGATGCATATATGTTATGTAATCCACCTGATAGAAAAATGGCAGAGTCAGCTCAGCTCCCTGCTGTTTAGACTTCAGCGTCAGGTTAACACCTCAGAGGCCAGAAATGAGTGTATTGGCACTTGTGGCCTTTAGAAGTGAATGTGGCATTGCCTGAATAAATCATTGGTGAGCTCTTTTTGTCAATGATACAGGAGAATTTTCACTTTTTACTTCCCTCAATGGGATCAGAATCAGCAGTTTAAAAGGACAGTACTACTGAAAAAAGAAAGAAATTAAAATTATGGAATTTTAGTGAAGAAAGAAAATAATTAAAAAATAAATATTTATCCAGCACTCACTTGTCTTTCTTTAAAACACCACCCTCAAAGGTGAGAAGAGTGAAGACATTTGCTCAGAATTCTTTCCCTCTGTGAAAGGAGATTGTAAAGCTATATATGGGCTTCAGTAGGGGAAAGAACAGTCTTTTCAACAAATGGGGCTGAGACAGAAGGGTATCTATGGGCAAAACAATGAAGGTGGACCTCTACTTCATACTACACACAACACTTAACTTAAAATAAAATCAAGAATTAAATGTAACAGCTAAAACTACAAAATTCTAAATAGAAAACCCAGGAGTAAATCTTTATGACTTTGGGCATGGCAATAGTTTCTTAGATATAAAATAAAAGCCAAAGTAACAAAAAATTGTATTTTTATCAAAATTAGAAACATTTCCGCTTCAAAGGGAACCATCAAGAATGTGAAGACACAAACCACAGAATGGGAGAAAATATTTGCAAATCATATATTAGATAAGGGACTTGCATCCAGAATATGTTAAGAACTCTCATAATTTAACAGTAAAAAGACATATAACTCAATTAAAAATGGATAAAGAGTATAAATAAACATTTCTCCAAAGAAAATATACAGATGGCCAATAAACACATTAAAAGAATCTCAAAATCAGTCACCAGCTGGGAAATGCAAATCAAACCCACAGTTAGCTGCCGCTTTATATCCATTATTATATTTATAATCAGAAAGACAGATATTAACAAGTGTTAGAATGTGGAGATATTGGAACCATACATTGCTGGTGAGAGTGTAAAATGGTGCAGCCAATTTGGAAAACAGTTTGGCAATTCTTCAAAAATGTTAAACACAGGTACCATATGATCCAGTAAATCCACTTCTGTGTATATACCAATAAGAACTGGAAACTTATTTCCCCACAGAAACTTGGATATAAGTTTTCATAACAGTATTACTCATAATAGTCGAAGGGTAGAAAAGCTCAAATGTCTACCCAGTGATGAATTTATGAATAAAATGTGATTTATCCATTCAGTGGATCATTATTTGGCAATAAAAAGGAAAGAAGTACTGCAACAATATGGATGAGCTTTGAAAATCTTATGCAAAATGAAACAAGCTAGTCACAAAAAACACATATTATATGATTCTATTTATACATAATGGCCAAA
>CAUYPO010038261.1:0-15966 GCA_963574435.1 Cheirogaleus major | reverse complement strand
GTCTCACTCTTGCTCAGGCTAGTCTTGAACTCCTGACCTCGAGCGATCCTCTTGCCTCGGCCTCCCAGAGTGCTAGGATTACAGGCATGAACCACTATACCCAGCCCTGCTTATGCTACTTTAAAAGGAACTTATTTGTCCATATACAAATCACTATATATCCTTAAGATTCTCATTTTTATACAGAAAAAATTAGCCAGGCATGGTGGCACATGCCTGTAGTCCCAGCTACTAGGGAGGCTGAGGCAGGAGGATTGCTTGAGCCCAAAAGTTTGAGGTTGCTGTGAGCCAGGCTGACGCCATGGCACTCACTCTAGCCTGGGCAACAGAGTGAGACTCTGTCTCAAAAAAAAAAAAAAGGTTCTCATTTTTCTACTCACACCTTGTCCAAGAAAAATAAAGTCTTACAAAATGTAAACTCACGGGTCTTTGTAGGTCTCAAAAAAACAATGTGGAGAGTGGGAAAGAATGGCCATAGCTAAAGCAGGAAGAAGCCAGCTCCCCCTCATTCAATATAGCTTATTAAAGGTAATACTTCACTTCTTACTATCTTTATTTGCACTTTAAATTCTTTGTCAATGTCCTCTACGAAAACACACAAACAGTTAGCAAATAAGGCCTTATAGCATCCTGCCATAAGATGTGGACTACACGGCCAGGCATGTGACTCATGCCTATAATCCCAGTTGGGACTGGGCAGCTGAGGCAGGTGGACTGCTTGAGCCCAGGAGCTCAAGACCAGCCAGGGCAATACAGTGAGACCTCATCTCTACAAAAAATTTAAAAATCAGCCTGGCATGGTGGCACGCACCTGTAATCCCAGCTACTTGGGAGGCTGGAGGCAGAAGATCTCCTGAGCTCAGGAGTTTGCGGCTGCAGTGACCTATGACTGCGCCAATACATTCTAGCCCGGATGACAGAACTAGGCCCTCTTTAAAAGCGGCGGGGGCGGGGGGAGGTTGTGAACTATCACAGATAACACAAACTCTAAAATCAAGGACTGTCAGGAACTGACTTTTAACAATCACACATTACCAAAGTTATAATAATAACAATAAGAGAAACAAAGAGAAAAGTAGAAGATAACCCCATGATTTGACTAACAAACTCATTTGTTTTAAGTCAAATATACCAACGATAATTAGGTCTGGAATAAATATGTTACTGTGTCAAACTGCCCTAATTTTACATATCCTAACTCTGGAAGTTTATTTCCCAACTTCCATAATTCTTCATATTTTTAATCAATACAGAATAAAAATTTACTTAATCATGAAACAGAAAGAAGTTTAAACCACCACCCACTACTCACAGCAAAGACTATCACTCCTATAGTAAGCTCCCTCTTTCTTTATGATAAAAATCCTAAACATTGTTTGATAACACATTAGAAACCCCCATGAAAAATTCATTCCTCTTTGATTCATTTAGCATCTTTTTATTGAATTCTTGTTATATGCTGCATTTAGCACAGTAAAGAAGACATACAAGGGCCCTTTATACATACAATTACAATTATAGAAGCTATTACGTAAAGAATTATAATATATGAGGCTGAGTGCAGTGGCTCATCACACCTGTAATCCCAGGACTCTGGGAGGCCGAGGCAGCAGGATCACCTAGGCTCAGGAGTTCAAGACCAGCCTAAACAAGAACAAGACCCTATCTCTACCAAAAACAGAAAAAATTAGCTGGATGTGGTGGTGGTTTGCACCTATAGTCCCAGGTACTTAGGAGGCTGAGGGAGGATTGCTTGAACCCAGGAGTTTGAGGTTGCAGTGAGCTATGATGACACCAATGCACTCTACCCAGGGTGACAGAGCAAGACACTGTCTCAAAAAAAAGAAAAAAGAAAAAAAGGAAAAAAAGAAACAGTTCCATTCCCCATAATAAAACAGCACATAACACATTTAGGAAAAATAACAAAAACAGAACTCAAGAAACTAAAACTGAGATGTCTAAAAATATTAATTCATTTTAAAATAATAAAATTGTTTATTTTATGAAAAATAACTATATTTTCCCCAAAAAATTATAAGAATGGCATTGTTTCACATTTTTACAAAACTCTTTACTATGTGGCTTAATAGGAAACAGCTGAATTCTTATTATCCACTACTACAATCTGTTGCAATATCGCACATTACATAGCCTCTGGAAAACTCCACTGTACACTGGTGAACGAATGAAAATGGAAAAGGCAAGTAATGTCTCAGTACACAAATATAGTTCTGACCTCACAAACTTACTGAAATAGTCTTGAAGACCCCCAGGAGTCTCTGGACCACACTTTAAGAACCACTGCCAACAAAGGAGCAAAGGGCAACATAATGGAGCAAAGATAGCCTTTTTTTTTCCTTTGTAATGAATGGTACTGGAACAAGAGGATACCTACATGCAAACAACTAAATCTAGACAGACTTTACACCCTTCACAAAAATTAACACCCTCAAAAGGGATCAGAGACAAAATGGATTACAGACTGATAAAATATAAAATTCAAAACAGTAAAGCTCCTAGAAGATAACACAGAAGAAAACCTAGATGACCTTGGGTTTGTTGATGACTTTTTAGATATACCCCTGAAGGCATGACCCATGAAAGAAAAAACTCATAAGCTGCACATGATTAAAATTAAAATTTTCTGGCCGGGCGTGGTGGCTCACACCTGTGATCCTAGCACTCTGGGAGGCCGAGGCGGGAGGATCGCTCAAGGTCAGGAGTTCAAGACCAGCCTGAACAAGAGTGAGAACCCATCTCTACTATAAATAGAAAGAATTTAATTGGTCAACTAAAAATATATAGAAAAAATTAGCCGGGCATGGTGGCGCATGCCTGTAGTCCCAGCTACTCGGGAGCTGAGGCAGTAGGATTGCTTGAGCCCAAGAGTTTGAGGTTGCTGTGAGCTAGGCTGACGCCACAGCACTCACTCTAGCCTGGGCAACAAAGTGAGACTCTGTCTCAAAAAAAGAATAAAATATGTCTCAATACTTCAAGTGCTCAGCTCAGTGTCTGGTGCAGAGTAAGAGCTCTATGATTGGGCTCCCCTTCCCTCCCGGAGGCCTAACTGACTGACCCCGTCTGCACCTGGAGAGGGCAAGACTTACCTTCCCATGATTTAAAGGATATGGTTGGGTGTAAGGGGCTGGGGTGGAACCTTCCTTTTGGAGGGATCCTTCAGCAGCGACAGGATACTTTCCCCTGTCCTGGGAAGAAGCCATTCAGACATTTATCGAGCCCTCATTGTGGGCCAAACTCTAGACTCACCTCCATGAGCTTAATATCTCCTCTGGGAAGACCCTAAGGCCATAGTATTGCCCCCCTTTCTCACCTGTGCCACCTGCAGACGGCAAACAACAAGAGCAGGGTGAGGTGGGCAGCCAACAAGGCCAAGTGGAAAGCACGATGCAGGAAGAGGGCCTCTGGGAGGAAGCGCCAGTTCACTGTCCAGCGGAACAGAAACTGGCGGCCAAGGTCAAAGGAGCGAGACAGGTAGCCAACAGGATTCTCCAGCAGGAAGGGTAGCCCCAGCACCACCTGAGGATGGGTGTGATGTCAGCAGAGCTGCCAAGGTTCACCCCCAGGGTTAATGATAATCCCTGAGGGGAGCAGGATGTAGGCTTCAGAGGTTCTTAAATTCCCACCAGGAATATAGTAGGAAAGCTACGCATATACCCAGGCCAGAGCCTGTGACCAAAGAAGCTGAGGAGGCAGGTAATAACAATACTTTAAGGTTTGGATTCACCAAATCATAAATGGGCAGAGCTGGGAAGGCTCTCAGAGACTATCCAGTTCAATACCCTTATTTTATAGATAAGGAAACTAAAGCCCAGAGATAGTGGCTTCCCAGCTCAGAATCAACTCCAAAATCCTGCCTCTTGGCTTTGAGGAAGTCTCAGGGATGGAAGGAGATCAGATTCATTAGAAAGGGGAAGAGTAAGGTGGGGGTACCTGAAGGGCAGCACAGATGCCCAGCTTGGGGAGAGCTCCATGGAAGCCAAACTGTGTGAGGAGAAGAAACAGTAACCCAGGGGCGAAGAGCAGCACATTCATCTTCACAGAGACTGCCAGGCTGGGGTGGGCAGGGGAGAGGAAGGGTAGAGATCAGCTCCAGGGCCATGCACACTGCCCAAAGACATACCCCCACCCCCATGCCAGCAAACTCCAGGATGGGGGGTCCATACTCAGAACTGCCAGAGGCAGGGTAAGGTAGCCTGCAAGGAGGCTGGAGGTAGTGGGCAGACACCTAGTCTCTATGCCCAAACTGAGTGAGCATATATTGAGTATTTCGAATGTGCAATGACCAATTCCAACAATGGATGTTGTCTAGGGGGAAGAGAAGATGGGAAGAGGACATGTGTGGGAGTGGGAAGGCAAGGCACTTTCTACAGATCCTGGACTTGCCCTGTGGGGCCTGGAGTGACCCACATTATCTGGCTACTCCCTTACTCCATCACAGAGAATTGGGGAGAAAGAAATGAAAATCCACAAAGTAAGAGAGGAGGCCAGAAGGGAGGGGTGTTGACCTGAAACAGCAGCAGCCCCAGCTCCAGCGCTGGGCCAGCAGGAGGTTGATACTAAGGAAGAGCAGCACCATGGCCACCGGGTCATTGAAGAGCCGCAGCACAAAGATGGAGTGGACACGGTAAGAGGCGCAGCACATGAAGAAAAAGACGAAGGGAGGTACCTGAGGGGTGGGCACAGTGAGGAACAAGGTCAGCTCAACAAGCCTGAACCATCCCCACTCCCTAGCCATTCCAGGTTGGGGCCTTTTAGTCCTAGTAGCATGGACTTACCTTGCAGGTCTGGTGATAGATCAAGAAGACAAGCAGCAGGGTGGCCAGGTAGAGCACAGCAAAGATGTTCTGGGCCATGCGGATATCAGTGCCCCGGCCAGTGGCATAGTATAGCCCCATAAAGATGTACACAAAACCAGCTGGGTATCTGGAAGATGAGACGGAATGTGAGCCTGGGTCAGGCCACCTAGCCTGGTACTCAGCCAGCTCCTCACGCCCTCCCTGAACCTCCTATTCCCACTCACACAAGTGGTCCAGTGTCACCCTGCAGTTTCGTATAGTCATAAGTGCCATTGATGACTCCCTCCACCTGGGCCATGTAGGCTTTCCAGTCGATTTCTGTGTCTGGAAGAGGACAACATGATCTGGTTACTTCTTTTTTTTTTTTCTGAGACAGAGTCTCACTTTTTGCCTGGGCTAGAGTGCTGTGGCGTCAGCCTAGCTCACAGCATCCTCAAACTCCTGGGCTCAAGCAATCCTTCTGCCTCAGCCTCCCGAGTAGCTGGGAGTACAGGCATGCGCCACCATGCCTGGCTAATCTTTTCTATATATTTTAGTTGGCCAATTAATTTCTATTTTTAGTAGAGATGGGGTCTCGCTCTTGCTGGTTTCAAACTCCTGATCTCCAGTGATCCGCCCACCTCGGCCTCCCAGAGTGCTAGGATTATAGGCGTGAGCCACTGCGTGATCTGGTTACTTAGTCCAGAACTTGTCAGCCTCCCTGTCAGTCCCTCCAGAGTGTCAAAGCACAGACTTCCAGCTCATTCCCAGGGCTTCCATTACCACCTCTTATCTAACTGCCTATCTGACATTCTCTGGGTGAATCCAGGCATTTAAAATTCAACATGTCTATAATTAAACTAATCATTTTTCCTTCCACTCCAAATCTGCTCCCCTTCCTGGGTTCCATGAATGGCACCATCAACTTCTAGCTGTCCAGGTGGAAAACCTGGCTAAGCCCTTTAATACTTCCTTCCCTCTCATTTCCAGTCCTCAGTAAAGAAGTCCTGCCTATTCTTCATTCTAAATATGTCTACCATTTCATCCTTTTCTGTTCCTACATACTCTCATTTGTGCTTAACATAATCTGTAGCCTCAACAATACATAAAATAGCCTCCTAATTAGGCTCCCAGCTTCTACTTTCACCCTACTGCAATATATTTTCCACCCTGAACCAGAAAGCTTTCCCTAAAATACAAATCAGAGCAGATCTCTCTTCTTAAAATCCTTCAGTGATTCCCCAAGACTCTTATGACAAAGACCAAACTCTATTGTTTCCATTTCTAGAAGAGGAACCTAAGAATTAATTAGGTTAAGTGTCTAGCTTAAGATCAGTGAGCTAGGAAGAGTAGAGCTGGGATTGGAGCTCATGTGTTCCGAAGTTCTTAACTATCACGCTATCTCCTTAACAAAGGCTTTCAAATTTCTTCATGATCTAGTCTCAATTTCTGTACTCTCATCTCTCACTACTACATTCACTTGATTTCTACATTACAGCTCTAAAAAATTCTTTCACTCCTCAAACGAACCAGGCTCTCTCTTTCTTTTTAATCTATTTTTTAATTTTTTTTTTTTTGGAGATAGAGTCTCACTGTTGCCCTGGGTTAGAGTGTCGTGGTGTCAGAGTGTCGTGGAGTCGGCCTAGCTCACAGCAACCTCAAACTCCTGGGCTCAAGCAATCCTTCTGCCTCAGGCTTCCAAGTAGCTGGGACTACAGGCATGCGCTAATTTTTTCAGCTAATTTTTTCTATATATTTTTAGATGTCCAGCTAATTTCTTTCTATTTTTTTTTTGTAGAGACGGGGTCTCGCTCTTGCTCAGGCTGGTTTCAAACTCTTGACCTTAAGTGATCCTCCCACCTCGGCCTCCCAGAGTGCTAGGATTACAGGCATGAGTCACCGCGCTGGCCTATTTTTTAATTTTTAAGAACACTAAGTTTGTGGCTCTTTTTTGATTGGAGGTTTTTTTTAAACTTTTTTTTTAAAACAGGGTCTCACTCTGTCACTCCAGCTAGAGTGCAGTGGCATCATCATAGCTTACTGCAATCTCAAACTCCTAGGTTCAAGTGATCCTCCTGCCTCAGCCTCCTGAGTAGCTGGGACTACAGGCATGCACCACCACACCTGGCTAATTTTTCTATTTTTTGCAGAGATGGGGCAAGGCTGGTCAAGAACTCCTGGCCTCAAGTAATCCTCCTAGCATGGCCTACCAAAGTGTTAGGATTAAAGGTGTGAGCCATGGTGCCTGGACTGACTGGAGGTTTTTGATACAGGGTCCTCTCTGCCCAGAACACTCTTTCCCCTTCCCTTTTCCTTCTTTCCTTAACTAGCTAGTTCCTACCTTCCGGGGCAGGGGTTGGAGGGTGGTCTATGAAGCCTTGCCTGACTCCTCAGGTCTGACTTAAATGCCCTCCTGTGTCCTTTATAGCATCCTGTCTTACTACTCTCATAATGAATATGATGCATTGTAATTGCCTGCTAACTTATCTTTTTCCAGGCCTACATACCCAAGTCAGAAATGTGTCTCTTTTATTCACCACTGTACCTCTGGCAATTAGCATAACATAGGCATATAATAAGCACTCAATAAATGTGTTGAATTAATCATCTTTAGCAAGAAAGCCAGATGCCTTAAGCCCAGTGTCTAGAGTGAACCCTGGAAGAGTCGCCAATAATGCATAATGGACTCCAGTGGTCACAAAATGCCATCGTTGAGAAGGGACTTTCAAAGACCTCAGAATTGAACAGATGAGAAAATTTAGATCCACGAAGGGAAATGACATGTCCAAAGCCACAGAAATAAGCAGCAGCAGCAGTGCATTTAACTAGGGCCTAGGTCTTCTGACTACCAGGCTGGTTTGCTTTCTTAGCCTGGAAGGCTGTAAGTTCAGGGGAGAAACCTAGGGTCGCCGCATCCGTCATGGTGGGGGCGGATTAAGATCTAATTTTCTGTCGAGCCGGCTTAGGGTTCGGGTAGGGGATATGGGTCTGCAATTGATGAATTAATGAATCTGGAGTCTGGTTTTGAGTTCCAGGTCTGAGCTTGGGTCGAGGCGTTTTGGGTCTCCCTCCCTTCCCTCCCCTCCCAGTCGGCGCACTCACATGCCACCCTGTGAATGACCCAGAAGGTGATGCCCACCTCCGCCAGGCAGAGGCAGGCGGCCACCAGCAGCGTGTAGCGTGGCTCCCGCAGCAGTAGGCGCCGCTCTTGCCAGGCGCGCTGTAACCATTGTCGGCAGAGTCCCGCTGCCTGGGCCGCGGAACCAGGCCGGCCGCGTTTCCGCAGCCCAGCCGCCATGTTGACGGTGCGCCGCTCGCGTGGGTCCACCACCCCGGAAACCCGACCCTTCAACATTTTGGTTCCACTCCCCGCGCCGGGCGTTCCACTGGACTAAGCGCCGACTCGAGTAGCCAGAGTCCTTATTTACTCCACTAAAATTAGCTTCTTTCACGTGTCTCCTCAGGTGTACTATACGTTCCGCATGAGCATGAACAAAATCTTATTCCTCAGTTTATACCCAGCCCTGAGGTACACAAGCGCTAATGTAGAACAAATGCCCAGAAAAGCAACATTCCTCCTGTTCACCTCCCACTCCCACCCCGCCAAACACAGCATCCCATTTCGCCTGTGTTGGGAATATCAGTGTTCGTGCTGTCTCTTCTGGAGGAAAAACGTCCTGTCCGCGCCTCCCCTTAGATCTTTCTGGGTACTCAAAAACGACCTGGAAAGAAATGAACATTTCACTACTTTTCAGACTTCTTAACGGGAGGAGCCGTTCACTTTGAAAATATAAGAGGACGCAATGAAGAGCCCCAATGAGTCTGACACCATGAGTGTGGCCCTAGGAAACAAGTGGGCAGTAAAGCTGGAGGATGCAGGGTCTGGACGCCATGGTTTTCGTACCCGGAGGATTTTTCCAAGTGCGCTTAGCAGAGGACGGAAGTTCCACGTGTTTGTGTTGGGCAACTGCAGGCGGTGGGCGGAGACAAAAGGTTCCCGCCTTCTACATCCGCCATTCGGATTGGCTAGGAAGGCTGGGTGCTCTGGCGGCCCGGCTGCTGAGAGCATGGCCTCTCCAGGGGCCACCGCTCCCCAGCCGGAGTTACCCGAGCGAAACTGCGGGTACCGAGAGGTCCAGTACTGGGATCAGCGCTACCGAGACGCAGCCGATTCTGCCCCCTACGAGTGGTTCGGGGACTTCTCCTCCTTCCGTGCCCTCCTAGAGCCGGAGCTACGGCCCGAGGACCGTATCCTCGTGCTAGGTGGGTAGTCCCAGCGCTGCCCTACCCAGGTGGAGTTGCCAGGATCGGCTCCGCCTGGGCCTGGCCCCGTCCGCTTTCCTGCTGTCTACCTCTCTTAGAGGACGCCTGAATCCGGAGCCAAGATCCGATACCTTCAGAATCCTGGCTGTATTTAGCTAGGGCAAACACGAGTTAGAGATTGTCGGTCCGGGGTCCCTCGGGAGGCAGGCAGCCTCGGCCACCGGAGAACTCAGAGGACCTAGTTTAAGTCCCAGCGCTAATTGACTGTGTAACTTAGAACAGATCATGAACCTGTTCTGAGCTTCAGATTCAGTTCTAGAAATGGGACTGCGAGTTCAAGTCGGATACGGCACGTGCAGGCACCTCCAGCACAATGCCTAGCGCTTTTCTTTTGGTCCCATGGGTACTGGGACCCACAGAGGGAGTCACCTGGGGAGAGTTACGGTCTCTTCACTCTCAGATCCCCTAACTGAAACTTTGTCCTATGCCTCCTGTGAAGTGAGGGTGAGTAAAGCGCCCTCTGAGGTCGGAGGGGAGATAGCAGCCGAGATTAGCGCGACTTCGCAAAGGGAAGTGCTGAGACGCAACGTGGGTCTCTGAGAAGTCCGACTGCCTTCGTGGGGTTTTCTCCCACTGTCAGCCTCGAAGGCTCTAGTGAAATTTGAATGCGTAACAGGTTTCCGTCCAGTTATAGTTTTTATTTTTGCTCTTTGGAAAAGCCTTCATATGTTTAAGTGAAGTATTTAATATAATAAATATAAAAGACATCTATAATACAGTATATATATATAAGGTATAAATAACAAGTCGAATGTGTGTGTCTTTTCTACTTAGTCTGAGAAATGGAACATTGCTAGGACTAAAAAGGAAGTGTGACTTAGTGGTTAAGAACTTGAACTCTGGGCCCGGCGTGGTGGCTCACGTCTGTTATTCTACCACTCTGGGAGGCTGAGGCAGGAGGATTGCTTGAGCTCAGGAGTTCAAGACCAGCCTGGGGAGTGGGGGGCAAGGGCAATATACGTAGCCTTAACATTTGTACCCCCATAATATGCTGGAAAAAAAAAAAAGACCAGCTTGAGCAAGAGCGAGACGCCATCGCTGCAAAAATTAGAAGAAATTAGCCAGGCGTGGTGGTGCATGCCTGTAGTCCCAGATACTTGGGAGGCTGAGGCAAGAGGATCGCTTGAGCCCAGGAGTTGGAGTGATAGTGAGCAATGATCACGCCACTGCATTCTAGCCGGGGCGACAGAGTGAGACTCTGTCTCAAAAAAAAAAAAACAAAAACAGAAACAAAAGAACTTGTACTCGGGAGGCAGCTAATTATGTTGGAATCTTGGCTCAGCTTATACTGCTTATACTGGCTATGTAATCCTGGACGAAATGCTTTTGTGCCTCCATTTTTTCAGCCTTAAAGAAATAAGATGACTTATTTGTTGAGTTTTAGGATGATTGAATGAGTATGAAAGATACCTAGAACAATGCCTGGCAAAATGAAAATTACATTCACAATTTTCTGTGTCGTCCTCCCTAAACCTGTTTCCTCCACAGGTAAGCACTTTCTTGAAAATTGTCATTTTAAGTCATTGCATTCATTTATAGATTTACCATAGATGTATGTTTTTCAAGCTTTAGTGTGTATGAAAATCACCAGGAATGCTAGACCCCACCCTGAGATTCTAATTCTAGGGATAGTTTAAGGTAGGTCCAAGGAATCTATATTTTCAATAAACTCTACAGCTGATTTTTATGCTGGTGATTGTCAGAGTAGTACCATCTTAAATTCTGCTTGACTGGGAGGTATCCTTTTCTGGATAGGAAAGGTAAAAGGTCTAAAAATCAAAAGAGAACACTTTCTAGGCATGATCCTCAAGATCCACAAACAGGACCCACAACTTGAGTACCCTATGTTACATTCCACCTCAACAAACATAAGTTAAACACCTGGTAAGTGCCAGGAAATGTGCCGGACCCTTTCTAACTTACTTAATTCTTATGATATCCCCTAAAGGTGAGTCATAAGTATTAAGAGACTTACTCTAGATTATGGGTCTGTAAACTTTTTCTGAAAATGGCATAATAGTCCCTCTCACAACTACTCAGTTCTGCTGTTGTAGTGGAAAAGCAGCTACAGACAATACAAAAGTGAATGAGAATAGCTATGTTTCAATAAAACTTTATTTACAAAAACAAGTGGCAAGCTAGATTTTGGCAATGCTTACTGTAGGTCATTGTCTTAGGTTGGGTTCCCCAGAAGCAAATCCTTAAGATGAGGATTCATGTCTAAGTCAATTGTTAAGAAAATGCTCCCAGGAGAATTGGTAAGAGATCAGGGGAACAGGGAAAGGGAAGGAGCCAAGCAAGATTATGATCTCAGGCAAAAGTTGCCCTGATGGTATTGTCAGCCTGAAAAGTCACAGATGCAAACCATTAGAAGCAAACACATACCAAAATTGTGACATACAAAATTGGTAAAAAGGACTCAGAGGGGATCTGGTCAGAGCACCAACAGTGTCCACTACTGTCATGCTGCAAGTAAGTGGTGAAGTAAGGGTGCCTTCTGATGTGAGCTTCTGTAATACTTTTGCTGTACCACACAGATGGGTGAAGAGAGGCATCTAGGCCAGGTGCGGTGGCTCACACCTGTAAGCCTAGCACTGTGGGAGGCCTAGGCAGGAGGATTGCTTGAGCTCAGGAGTTTAAGACCAGCCTGAGCAAGAGCAAGACCCCATCTCTACTAAAAATAGAAAAATTAGCCCGGTGTCATGGTCCGAACCTGTAGTCCCAGCTACTTGGGAGGCTGAGGCAGGAGGATTGCTTGAGCCCCAGAGTTTGGGGTTGCAGTGAGCTATGATGATGCCACTGCATCTAGCCCTGGCAACAGGGTAAGACTCTGTCTCAAAAAAAAAAAGAAAAGAAAAAAAAGAGAGGCATCTAGAACTCTGTTGAAACTGGTAAAATAACTACATTGCGAATTACAGCATAACGGTCATATTGATATAGCTAAAGATGGAATGTCACTGCTGGAAGCTAGTGGGCCTCTTGAAAACTGGAGGCAGTTGAGCACAGTGGTTTAAGAACTCTGGTTCTGGAGTGATACACACGTGGGTCGAAATTCTGGCTTTTCCATGTGACCTTGGGAAAGTTTCTTACTTTCTTCAATTTTCTCATCTAGAAAATGGGAATGGTAATAATGGTATCTTTTATATGGATCTCTTGCAAAAATAAATTGAAATAATTCTTATAAAATGCTTAGCATAGTGCCTGGTGTTCAATGACTCTTAGCTGTCATTGTTACTGAAAATGGGGATCAGAGATGCAGTTTATCCAGGACTGTTCAGAGAACAGAGTGCCCTGCCTGAGTACTTGTGTTTCTGGTACCTATAGTTAAAATATCCTCATAGCAAGTGAACCCATATGGATAGCTATTCCTGCTTTGCCATCATTATATTAGGTTATTAACTAGGAAATGTCTGATTTCCTTAAGTACTAAGTTTGACAGTTGATATCTCTGACATTTCACTTTGACACTTCTTGTTTTGTTTTTATTTGAAGGTACATCCTCAGTCTTTCAAATGCATGTTTTGGCTTGTGATTATCTTCCAATTTTTTTTTGTGTGTGTGAGCAATTTTTGTGGAACGATGTATAAGTCAAAAATTTGTGTTATTTTCTTTTTAGAGGGGTAGTATGTTTTTACTTCTCTCAGGCAGATGTAGGGAATCTGTTTTTTAACACATATTGGGCACGTGGGGAAACCCTCACCCACCCAGCTGCCACTTTGGGGTTTCATCCCTTTGCTATCCTCTTCCCTAGCCTTGTGGGTCACCCCCAGTCCCTGCCCTGGTCCCCTGGAGAGGACTGAGTGCAGGGGGAAGGCCCTTAGAGGAGGCCTACCCTTGCATGTGGCTGCAGAAGGAAGAGACCTGCATGGCTGCTCGCCCAGGGTCAGGGCTGTGTGTGTCAGAGCCCATCTCACTCTTCACATACATGTGCCTTGACCTGGAATGCTGAGCTTGATCAGAGGCACTCTGCAATTGTTAGCTCTATAATATCTTGCTATGTTCTGAATGTTTGTGTCTCCCCAAAATTCATATGTTGAAATTCCCCCACCGAAGGTGGTGGTATTAGGAGGTGGGGCCTTTGGGAGATGCTTAGGTCATGGGGATGGAGTCCTCAAGAATGGGATTAATGACAGTATCTTTTTTTTTTTTTTGAGACAGAGTCTCACTCTGTTGCCCAGGCTAGACTGAGTGCCGTGGCGTCAGCCTAGCTCACAGCAACCTCAAACTTTTGGGCTCAAGCAATCCTCCTGCCTCAGCCTCCCTAGTAGCTGGGACTACAGGCATACACCACCATGCCCGGCTATTTTTTCTATATATTTTTAGTTGGCCAATTAATTTCTTTCTATTTTTAGTAGAGATGGGGGTCTCACTCTTGCTCAGGCTGGTTTCGAACTCCTGACCTTGAGCGATCCGCCTCGGCCTCCCAGAGTGCTAGGATTACAGACGTGAGCCACCATGCCCGGCCTCTTACGGATTTTTAAATGCTTTTATCCTATTCTCCCGGTACACCATCCACTCAAGCCAGTGAACAAGTGATACAGCCAGCTCAGAAATAAATCTCAGTGTATATTTCAAATGTATATGACAACGTTGTTATTTTATTTCTGCAGAGAAAGGATGATTTGCATGGCTGGCATAATTGGCTCTTCATCTGGAGGAAAACAAAGCTTGACTCTGTACTTACTTCATGCTCTGTACAAAGATAAATTCACGAGGGACCAAAGAGGCAAATGTTTTTTTAAAAAAAAAACTTTTGAAGATAATGTAGGAGACTATTTGTAAAACTTTGGGGGTGAAGGTGGAGATTGTCTTAAGCAAGGTAGGAAATCCAGAACCACAAAAATGGTTTATATGGGAAAAAAAGACTATAGACAAGAGTCAACAGACAGTGATGAACTGGGGAAATAATCTGCTCATGTATTAGAGATGAGGGATTCATATCCCTGGTGTTTGACAGGTTCTCGCAAATGGACAGGGAAAAGACACCCCCTCCCCAGTAGAAAAAGGGGCAAAGGAGCCTGTGCTGGCTTTCCCGTTTCCTCCCCACGTCTGTTCTCTGTCCTCCGGTGCCTGCATCTGTGCCCAGGAGGTTGCTCTTGGGAAGGGCTGTATCAGCTGGGGTCGCTGCTGTCTGGCTCGCCATTAGGTGTGGCCTGTGGGAAGAACCAGCAGAAATTGTAGGGCTGAAGGAGAGAGAAGAGGTGGGGTATCTCCCCCATCTGCTGACTTGTCTCTGGCAGAAGCTAAGTGCTTCCCCCTCAACAGCTCCTATGGGGCATCTTTTCCTCCAAGGTTCCAGTACTCGCAAGGCTCACTGGGTGACACTAGTTTCACGTCTTGTTCCTTCAGCCCTGGGAGGCAGTAACAGCTCCCCACTGTTTCTCATCTCCTGGTGCCTCACCAGCTTTCCATCTTTTATCCACTCCCTTGGTCCTGCCTGCAGCTCTGTGACTGGTCCCTTTACTACAATCTCTTTATCTGAACCATGTGAGGTGAGTTCAGTTTCCTGCTGGGATTCTAACAGATACAGATGTGAACCAGCAATGCACAGAAGAAGAAAGGCAAATCACCAATAAAGATAGGACAATAACCTCAACCTCACTTGTACTCAGAGGAATTCAGATTTCAAGTAACAATGAGGTAGAATTACTAATCCATTCAAATGGGCAAAAAATAAGAGAATTCATGATGATCTGAGGAAATGGAGACTCTCATTCATTGCTGAGCAATGTATAATTTATTATTATATATAGGCTTTTGGGGAAGAAATTTGGAAATATTTATGAAAATAAAAATTGCACAATTTCTGTGACTTATTTTGGGCAATTTGTTCTATAGAAACATAAGTTCTAGGAAGCAAGAATCTGTAAACTAGCATATTTACTGAAGAAACTTTATAGGTACAAAAAGATGGACTTAGTCTGAAGATCCACCAACACAGGAATGATAGAATCCATTATGCTATAACTATACAATGAAATATCAGGCAGCTGTGAAACCAAATTTTCTTTGTATTTATTGACTTAGGGGGGACATTATGAAATAAACAAACAGCAGAACATTGTGTATAGTCTGCTAAATGTCCCCACAAGATTCATTGTCTCTCTTTTCTTTGGGTAATAGAACCTCCAAATTTTAGGCACATGACCAACTGGCTAAAAAGTCTACTTCCAAGCCTCCCTTGCAGTTAGCTGTGTACATGGTTCTAAATTATGACCAAAGAGAAACGATTAGAAGTGATCTGTGCAACTTTGAGATTCTGTTCTTAAAGAGAAGGAATGTTTTCCCTGTTCCCACGCCTTCCCTTTCCTGTTAACTGGAACACAAACATGGTGTGAACCACCCCGGAGAATGTGGCTAAAGCAACCCCAAAGGATGGTGGAGCTACAAGATGGAAGATGCTTGGATTCCAAGATGACCTCAGAGAACAGAACCACCTTGTCAGTTTTGGGCCACCCAGCTGTTAAGTGAGCGAGAGGTAAACTTCCATCTGTATAAGCCACAAATATGTTGGTCTATTTCAGGAGCAGAATCTGCACCCTAATACAAAGTCATTTATTTTTTGTAAAATAAATAGTAAATAAATAAATAGTAAAACCTTGTATACAAGTGTGCATGGAGCTCAGAGAAAGATGTGGAAAGGGGCCGGGCACGGTGGCTCACGCCTGTAATCCTAGCACTCTGGGAGGCCAAGGTGGGCGGATTGTTTGAGCTCAGGAGTTCGAAACCAGCCTGAGCAAGAGCGAGACCCCGTCTCTACTAAAAATAGAAAGAAATTAATTGGCCAACTAAAATATAGAAAAAATTAGCCGGGCATGGTGGCGCATGCCTGTAGTCCCAGCTACTG
>CAUYPO010038260.1:0-27667 GCA_963574435.1 Cheirogaleus major | reverse complement strand
CCGCCAAGGCCTTAAAAGCGTGTGTGCTTCCCCGTTCGGGGTCTCCGCAACATGTAAGAAGAAAGGGAACCCCATTAAAGCGCTGTCAGAAGAACTCCAGTTGCCGTGTCTTCCTTGCTGGCGAGGCGGGCGCGACAGCTGCTCCCCATCACTTGCATCACCACATAAGATCCTCCTCCTGTCAGATCAGCAGTGGCATTAGATTCTCATAGAAGCACAAACCCTACTGTAAACTGCGCATGTGAGGGATCTAGGTTGCATGCTCCTTATGAGAATCTAATGCCTGATGATCTGAGGTGGAGCTGAGACGGTGATGCTAGTGCTGGGGAGTGGCTGCCAATACAGAGTATCATTAGCAGAGAAGTTTGACTGCACAATAAATGTAATGTGCTTGAATAATCCCCAAACCATCCCTCCCAGCCTCCGGTCTATGGAAAAATTTTCTTCCATGAAACTGGTCCATGGTGCCAAAAAGGTTGTGGGCCACTGTTCTACACAGTAATTGGTATGGTACTTAAAAACAGATATACATTTGGCAAATTTCATCAAACTGTGTCCTTAATACATGCGATTTTATAATATATAAGTATATCTCAGTTTTAAAAATTAAAGAAAAAGTAAGTTAACACTACATTAATACATTTTTCTTTATCATTTGTTGAATAATCACCACTGGCTCTAAGCAGCTGGTCAATTCCTGTTCATTTGCTATCATGTGATTAATAACATTTAAAGGTCAATTTGTGGTCTTTGAAATATGTTCAAGGGTACACCATCTGTGTTTTAGTATCTCTGACATGAATTCCATACCACTGTCAAGATCTCTCTAGTTATGCACACCTCAATTCAGGTGTCATATGCATTCTTATTTATTGTTGAGTTCACTAGAAAGTTCCCTGTGCAACTTACGTTGTTTTCTCTAATTTGCCTCATACTTTTCCAAGAACAAAGGAGACATTTTTGAAACTATTAATAAACACTTTAAGGAGAATGGGTTATGAATTTCTGTAAGAATTCATCTCCTTATTTTATGATATAAATGCATCTTCTATCAAACTGTCCTTCCCAAAGCAACTGAACAATATTTTTTAACAGTGGTCCCTCTTTCTAGAATATGACAGATATCCAAATTAATTTCCACTTTCAAAGTATTAATGATTTGTGAAATTAGACTCAGTAAGACAAACTGGATAGGCAATACAAACTCTTCCCTGCACCCAGACTTTCTCTACTTAAGTGTAATGCTTGGTTAGTATTATATTTCAGAACCAAAGTGCTCTGTAGAGACAGGAAAAACAACACAAAACAAAACAAAAAACAAGAACATCTACTGTTCAAATGAAGAGAACTGAAATTAGAATAAGAAATAATCAGAATAAAAAATTTCATAATAGCCTTAAAGAATGCACATTTTAATTCTGAAAACAATAAAACCCAGTTTTGCATATTTAAATGCCTCCATTATAGAGTAGTAAGAACTTTCACTTAGTGCTTTTTCGTCCACTCAATATCAATATGAATTGGAAGGTGACATGTTAAAATGTTTCCATTTTACAGAAATAAACTGAGGTATAAGGAAATGTCATTAGAAGAAAATATGGCTCGAGTAGCCAGAACTCTCCATGTTAGTATACTTATCTGGAAGGAGGTGTTTTTTTTCTTTTCTTTTTTTTTTTCAAAATTTTTCACAGCTTCATTCAAATCAAATGAATATGGAGTAGAGTAGTCAAGATTTTCAGATTTTCATATTAATAAGTGGAAGATAGAGAAGCTGAGATAAAATTTTATGTGAATATTTTATATAAAAATCAAATTGCTTTTAAGAAGTATCTCACACACTACCAGGCAAAGGAAGACATTTTATGAATTGTTAGTGTCTCTAAAATCTGTAATTTCCCCTAGTTACAAATAATCCAACTGGATAACTCTGTTCTTAAAAATGCAAAAATCAACCAAATTCAATTCTTCAGAGAAAAGCTTTCTTCACACAATTTGGCTGAGTGTACAAAGCAAAGGCAAAAAACCATTTTGGATTCTTTAGTGTGCCTATACTGTCTAATTTGATCCAGGTGAAAAAAATAGGAAGACAAAATAATTGTCTGTTATCTTAATTGCTTTTGGTATTATGTGCACTCTGTCTACCCCTGGAGCTATTTCATTGAGGGCAGAGAAAATGATATCAGTTGATGTTACCCAGTGGTATAAATTTGAAGGCTGACACCTTCTTCTTGCATTCTATCGAGCTCTGCACACTCAACAGGAAACAGGGTTTTGAATGGAAATGCTGGCACACCCTGACTTACACTGTCAGAGCTCAACAGTGTGAAGTCCATCGCTACTAATGATCATGCCACGAACTGCCAGCATGACATTATTAACGACATTGTCTGAGATCTGCAAACCTCTGGTGTATCAATTAACAAAAGTGCGCACTGTCAGTTTAACCTGAAGATTAAACATCCAAAATAAAGGAAAATCTAATATGAGGTTCATGGCTATTTTCTAAATGTTCAGAGCATGTGGTATTGGTGCTTTATGTGTTTCAGGCTGTTAAAATTATAGTAAAATGACTCAAATTCCTCATATTCATTTGGATGACCTATTGAATTTAAGGACACTAATGGGGTGGGATTAGGCATAGTTTGAGAGGGGGTTAGGGGATAACCATGAAAGATATTTATAAGGATTTCAATAGACTCTTTCTCTCCTTTTGGAAAATGGCTGCTAATAAGGGAACTTAGAGTTTATGACAATTTTGCTCAAATTAGCTCTTGATCTTTCTGACATACTATAATCATGTGTGCAGAGACACACATATCTGCAATTCATCACTCAGTAAACATTCACTAATGACTTCTATATTTCAGGCATAGACCTAGGTTCTGTTCCTAGAAAACAGATAAATAAGGAAAGACTCTGCCATTTACAATGTTATAATTGAGTTTTTACTTTTTTCCACAAGTTAGTTGAGATAATCACAGTGAAATCATATCAATGACCCCCCACCATAGATTTACTTTTTGTATATTAAATTGAAATTTTCAATCTATCTAAACTCCCCATTCTACAACATGATGTGCTTTTGAACTGATTGTGATAGTTCACATACAAAAATTAATCTTTTGATATTATAATAAGAATAGTACCTACTATTTAACTCTATTGTAAAGTACTATATTAAAGCACTATGTATATAATTATTTCATTTAGAATCAATTATTGAGCACCTACCATGTGTGAGACACTAGGCTGTGCTGAAGACACAGAATGAACAGAATAGATAAGTTCACTTTTTTTTTTAGCTGTATATATTCAGGTTGGGAGAGATACATGTAGAAAATAAAATAGCAACTGACAAATAAGGAGAGGTAAGAGCTATAGCAAAGGTAAAACACAGTGACAGGGTAGAATCAAGTTTAATGTTAGATGAAAATCCTCTCTATGTTTGCATTCCAAATTAACAGAAATCCCATGCATTTCCCTTATAAGGTTTCTTCTCCTCCTAAATTGCAAAAAAAGAAGAAAGAAAGAAAAGAAAAGAAAAGGCTTTATTCAGTTTAGAAGTTATCAAGAAGTGAAAAAGTCCATCTATCATAACCAAGTGGTTCTGCTGGAAGCAGGTTCAATCTACCACCTCCTCTACTTTTCTGACACAATGGAATGAGTAAGAGAATGGAAAAAGACACTCCCCAATGATCACTTTCAATTATGCTCCTACTGTTTATATTTTATTTTATGGCATTCTAAGTGTTGACACTCAAACCTCTAGAATGTCAATCTTTGTTCTTACTTCCTTCTGCCTACTTTTTTGGGGAGAGAGGGGAGTTATAACATTAAAATGCAATTAGAGTGAAGAAAGTCCTAGATTATGACTTCAGTTATATCCATCAGATTTTTTATATAACACATTGGTTGTCAGTTTTAGTTCTCCGTATGTTATGATATTGCTTCTTAGGCCTTTCTTAGTATATAGAAGTAAATCATTAGAAATTGCCGAATTACTGACCTAGAATCATACTTAACTGGATAGCTGGGTAGATAGCTTAGATAGATAGGTAAATAGATAGATACATAGATACACAGATGATAGTTAGGTAGATTTCCACTGAGGAGAAAGATATGCAGATAAGAGGAAAAGAACAATAATTTAGTACTTAAAACTTGAGAGTTTGAATCAGAAGAATCTTGGTTCAAATTTTAGCTCTGCAACTTCTAAAAACTTCTACTTTCTTCATTTTCCTGCTCAGTAATATGAGAATTCAGAAGATACATAAGTTGCAAGGATTCAACAAGATATTTAAAGTACTTTCCCCAATATCTAACACTGACGACATTCAATAAGCCTTAGCTTTATTATTAACTTAAATATATTAAAATGTATTAAATGTTTTTAAAACGGAAAATTATTATACAAATGTAAGATATAATATATAGATAGCATAATACATCTTTCACTCATTCATGCATGCATTCATTTACTCAACTGAATTTGATGCCCTGGAATTCACAGCCATAATATATGTGGTAAAGGAAGCCTCAACTTCAGATGTAGGAAATCAGAAGAGATCATTGTTTTCCTTAGTAGTAATTATAAAAAGCTAATTAAACTTCAAAATAATAGTTTTTAAAATCTCATCAGAGATCTATGGACACAAAGAAACCCAAATAAACTAAACTTCAGAAAGTAACAAGCCTTTCATAAGAAAGAAGAGGCTCATGGGCTACTATCATTCTAATAGAACTGTGAAGAAGAGAAATCTGTATAGAGGAAGATATGGCAAAACCAGGCAAACTATTAAGGAACTTTTAACTGTGACACATCAACTGCCATGATATATTAGAATCCTGAAAAGCCCCATTAATCAAGAGAATCTGTAGCCACCTGCCAATTCTTAAATTGAGATTTCACTAATGGCAGCAGAAGGAGCTAGTTTCACCAAAGCTGTGGGTCATGGGGAGAATGCAGAGAATAAGCGCTAAGAGTTATCCCTGTGAGGTGAATAGACCTTTCACAAACAGAAAGTTTCCTCAGAAGTCAGGAGTTATGCAGATGAGCTGAGTGCAATTCATCAGAGGCATTGTCAAATTTCAACTAACAATAACTGACAATGGAGCTGAAGAATCCTTCAAGACATGATAGACCTTCAAAGAGCAATGGACCTATGCCTTTGAAAGGGCAGGGAGAGAAGCATAGCGCTGAAAGAGATCCCTTCAGTTAAAACAAAACAAACAAATAAAAAACCAGGATGAGCAGGAGGAACAGGAGTACAAATGTCACCTTCCAGTGACCAAAAAGTCTGGTATCTGGGTTTAAAGCAGAAAGCAATCTCCTGCAATTCCAGAATTAATGTGTCTCAGCTGTAAAGAATAGGCAGATCTCAGTTTACAGGTGCTCAGTTTTTCTGATCCTACCAAAAGGAAAGACATGATCCTGCCTACCAAACATTTGAAGATGATAGCAAATTAAATGAAAGTAAAGCTGCAGCAAAGCCTGTGCAAAGGCATAGCAGATTGACTCAGATTTCACTCTTGCTGCCTAGCAGAAGACAAGGTGTGGTTTTCATATATAAAGTCTGGCACGTAAGTGAAGATTACAGGACACGGGAAAAAGTGGCAACTGGTCGAGAGAGGAAAAGTTAATAGAAGTAGGGCAAGAAATTATTCAAATATTGAAATTGTATGAGAAAAATATATAATAGCTATGACAAAATAATAAAGATATAGTGAAAATGGTAGACTACTTGCCCCCAAAATGTTAATTTTTAGCAAAGACATAGAAAAACTGTAAAACAGAAACAAATGCAAATACTACAAATGAAAAATATATTAAAAATCAAGACAAAAACCTGTCAACTAATTATTCTATATCAACTAAAACTACCATCTAAAATATGAGGACAAAATATATATATATATATATTTATATCCATCCTTAAGAAGACAAAAAATAAGATAAATTGTTTCCAGCAGATTCACACTTTAAGAAAAGATAGCAGAATCTCTTTGGACTGAAGAGAAATGATGCCTGATTGAATCCTAGATCTGTAGGAAAAAGTAGAAAACACTAGTATAGGCACATATCTGGGTAAATATAAACCCAAATACTGACTATTTAAGGCAAAAGTATATCAATGTTTTGGAGGATTTGGCAAATATAGAGGTAAAATATCAGACAAGAACACAAAGAGTGGGAAGTGAACAAGTAGAAATATATAGGTTTATGTTCCTTATATGATTCAAGTAATACTATATTTGAAGGTAGAATATGATTAAAGATGCACATTGTAATTTTTGCAGCAACAACTAAACAAGACTACATTGAAGTATAATTTGTGTGTGTGTGTGTGTGTGTGTGTATAACCTACACAACTAAATCTCTTGAATTCAATGAAAGGAACAACAACAACAACAACAAACTCCTATTTTCTTCAGTGAAAAAAAAAATGCCAACACTCTTTACCTGAATTTTATAATTAAAGAATTGGGAAGAGCAAAACAAAACAAAAAACAAAGGACTGTAGAGGTGAAATTCTCCTTTAATGTCTAATCTCAAAAGTGCTATTTTCTAAATAGAATTATAAATGCTGAAACTCTGCTCAATAAAACATTTATGAGGCCAAGGTGACTGATGCCACACTCATAAAATTATCTTCATACAAATCACATTGCACAAGAAAAAAGCTAAATAAAATGGATTGTAAACAAGGTTCCATACAGACAAATCAAACAAGAGATCTGAAAAGAAGCGACAAAATAATAGATTGAAAACGTTATGAAAATAAAACCTGAACTAACTGAAGTCCTTTATCTCTCATTTATATTTGTGTACAAATGAGGTAGACTTGATATGAAGACGTAGACTGTTTTCAAATGAAGAATGAAAAAAATGGTAATAATGAATATGCTTTTAGATTCTATCTCAAATAAGAAGGATGAGCTATGGGGATTTAAGCACAAATTAAGGGTACTGAAGATTTTGGTGAATTTTCCAATTCACAAAAGTAATCTTAAATTTCAACTTGAAGTAATTATCATTTATATTCATTCTGAGTCACTAAAAGTATTAACTTTGAAAGAGATTGTAAATACTAGATTGCAATGTTATTTCTTTTGGAAAACATCCAAGTTAAGGAAGAGCTTAAAATGGACAACATTTGCTTTGCTTCTTGAAATCAACTTTTCTTTTTAATCTCACAATGGGCAAAACTGCTAGAAAGAATGTTTTATATTATGGATGATAATTAACCAAGGTAGAAAATAATAAATAGGAAAAGAAAGAACCTGATTTTATTAGTTGACATATTACCATTCATTCCAAATGTTTCCTACCATTTAAAAGAGAAACAACCACATTGGTTTGATGGCTGTTTTATCATGTTGGTCCTTGCTTTTCAAAACAACAAAATACACATACAAATTTTGGGGAAGAAATATTTAATTTTGATCACTAGTACTGATAAAATTCAGTGGGGCCTACATATTAGTAATTGAGTATAACTTGTCCATCTGAGAGAAGATATTATTTTCCCAGAGGGTAGAAAATGTTTCTAGATCTGCTGCTAAAGGTATGAAAGAGTAAGCCCAGAGCTGTGAGTTCAGACAGATTCAAGAGATTAAACACTAAAGCCAAAGTGATAACCTCTTATTGGAATGGCGTGAACTAAAATAGATAATAACTGAAGAACATCAGTTTTTTGGAGAAAGCTTTTTCTTTGGATGTGCTCAATACTTAGAGACTCGATATTTCCTTTTTACCCAATTTGAAAAGAATACATAGAAGTATCATAGACAGGTACAGAAAGGGTAATGAAGAAAGTCTTTTTGGAGCCTAGAGAGAGGTGTAAGAGGTAGATATATCTGAGAATAAAGGCTCTGTTCTCTTCCAAGAGTTCTGCTGCTTTGTGTTTTAGGAACATATTTAGTTTACTCATTCAGCCTATTTGTTAATTCCTTCCCACATCTGTATACTGTTGCTGTTTTTGAAAATGACCCTTTTAGTGATAATGAAGTTGTTTACAAGGTGCTTGGATTAAACCAGAGATTTACGACTTGGTTGCTAGGGTTCTTCTAATCACCACTACTATCTTCTGAAGGCTGACAGGCTCTCCAGTACAAGAAGTCCAGAAAAAAACCAAAAACAGTTTTAGTTAAGGTATAATGAATTTGCAAATTGATAATATATCTTTCAAGCAAAGTAGAAATTTAAGATCATAAGACTAGGCAATATCTTGGGAATCTAATAATTGCATATGTTGAAAGTGGTCAAGATGCCATGTTTCAAAACAATTGTTCACTGTTACACACAGCAGTCCCAAAACATCTCCATACCTCAGGGCATAATTCCTAGCAGTTCTTGTTGAATTGCTTTTCATCCAAATTCTGCTCCTTGGAAGACTAACGCTGGAGAGTTTTCCTCAAACCAGATGAAAAGAAATGAAATTTTTGCTTTCTGTCATTTGACACACCAACCTCGCATTTCATTTTAGATCTTCCTTGTTGTGTGTGTTGTCTTCATTCTCTGCGGTATTCTTATCTTGCATTTAAAATTCCCAGCTGCAGACCAGTTTTCGGGAGAAAGTTGACCTCTGTGTCTTTGAATTTCCAATTTCCTTTTCTTTTCCTTACAGATATCATTTGTAGTGGGGAGGACAGGCAAGGACATTTTAAAATAATATTCAAAAGTAGATTACTTTCTAGATTACAATTTAAATAAAATTATTTCATTTACATGGATACCTAGTTTAGTTGCTGAAATATGAATATGAATAGAACAATGTTTTATCAAAGAATGTGAATGTCCTATAATGCAGAGTGGTGAAATGTTATTGCAATGCTGTCTTTCACTTACAGTCTGAGAGTAGTCGATAAAAAATAAAAACGGATTGAGTACAGCTAAGCTGTCTGACAGCTGCCAGTAGTAGTAACGCAAGCACAAGATGTTGGATAGCAGATGAGTCTACCTAACTGCATATATTCTCTTCTAATGTTGATACCAAAAACATTTTTCCTTTAGTGTGATACTTTGCTTTCCTTTTTCTTATAAGTGTGAATCTTAGCTCTTGAGCTCTCTTTTTATATATCAGGACAATTATTCTGCCCATTACCTTGTGATAATCTTTTATTGGTAGCTGGCTTTTGTATATTTATGTATTTAGTCTCTGAACCAAACAGTCTTTCAGTTTATAGGCTCTGGAAATTTTTTCTTTGTTTTAATCTCTCCCTACCACCTAGGAAGGTGGTTTTGAATCATAGGTATAGGTATACTATTTGGTACTTTGTGTTTCTGGGATAAATGTACTGTTTTTCCTAAATGCTGCTTCTGAATTGAATGTTTCTATATTCATACATATTTGACAATGCATCTACTCTGAAACCATAACAATTCAGAACAAACTAGTATTTTGTCATAATAGAATAAAATCAGTTGTCTAAAGTCTAGATTCTGGGATTTACTCAAAAATTGAATAATCCTTTATTGTACTTTGCTGTGGATGTATCTATTGACAATAATATCAGCGATCTATAAACTACACAAAAATTCAAAGGGATTTGACTAGGAGAACAAAATTTCACCCTTTTTAATATTATAAGTGTTGCACTTATCATTGGCCTTGTGATCTTTTCATTGATTCAATTTTGTACCTAAGAACCATTTTAGATTTTGTGATGATTTTTCTAATGGATATTTACCTATTCTTAAACTTCTGACATAAAATGTAACCTGGTAATGTTTTTCGGTTCACAATAACCTGGTAGTCCTAAATACGTAATCAATTTCCAACTCACAAAACATGATCTGTAGGATTGTTTCTACTGAAGCCTCATCAATTTTCATCAGATAAACTTAACATTCAATTAACAATGCAAAATAGCAATTCTATTATATGGCTATGAATAAGAATTATCACCACCCTATATAATATAATGAGCTCTGGATTTGGTTAAACACACAGGGTAATGATTACCTGGCAATCTAATCCCTAATAAGATTACTTCAAAATGATATCTGGATAGTGTCATGAAATCAAGTCTTTATGTAGTAGGCCAGACCTACTTTGGTCTTGTGTGGACCAAAATTTAATCCACACAAGAAATTACTTCCTCCACATATGTTACCCTTCTATCTCAAACATTAATCCTAAGCACTCATTTGTCCCTGCTCCCTTGAATTTCTTTGAGAATTATAGCTGAATGAACTACATGGTTTTTATTTCCATATCTGGGCTGTAAATAATGTGCTCGCAACATGCAAGTAATTGACTTGCTAGCTCTATCACAATATGGAGAAGAAAATCCCCAAATCCATTTCTAACTGTATTTCCCAGGCCTGATTAGTTTTGGAGACTCTCTACAGAGTTGTCTTCGTCCATTTGTGTTGCTAAAAGGAATACATGAGAGTGGGTAACATATAAAGAAAGGAGGAATATTTGGTTCATGGTTCTGCAGGCTTTACAAGAAGCATAACACCAAAATCTGTGTCTGGTGAGGGTTTCAGGCTGCTTCTGCTCAAAGCAGAAGGCAAAGGGAGGCCTGCATGTGCAGAGATCACATGACCAGAGAGGAAACAAGAGGGTGGAGGTGGGGCCAGGTTCTTTTTAACAATGAGCTCTTATGAAAACTAATAAAGTGAGATCTCATTCACTCCTCTCCTCAGAGAGGGCATTAATCTATTCATGAAGAATCCACCCCCATGAACCAAACACCTCCCATTAGGCCCTGCCTCCAACATTGGGCATTAAATTTCAACATGAGATTTGTAGGGGGCAAACATCCAAACTATAGCATTTGCCTCTGACCCCTATATCTCATGCCCTTCTCACATTACAAAATACAATCATTTCATCCCAATAGCCTCCAAAAGTCTTAACTTGTTCCAGCACCAACTTAAAAGTCCAAAATCTAAAGTCTTATCTGAGACACAAGGCAATTTCCTTTCATCCATGAGCCTGTAAAATCAGACACAAGTTATTTATTTCCACAGTATAATGATAATTCAAGTATTTGTTTAACATGCTCACTCCAAAAGGGGGAAATTGACCAAAAGAAAGGGGTCACAGACCCCATGAAAGTCCAAAATCTGCAAGGGCAGACATTAAATCCTAAAACTACAAAATAATATCCTTTGACTCCATATTCCATATCTTGGGAACACTGATGTGAGGGGTGGGCTCCCAAGACCTCAGGCAGCCCTACACCTATGGTTTTGCTAGGCAAATCCCATGTAGCTGTTCCCATGGGCTGGAGTCCAGGCTGAGGTGGCACATTGCTGGTAGCTCTGTTATTCTGGGGTCTCCATGGTGGCCCCATTCCCACCTGTGGTGGCTGCTCTCATGCAGGAGGCTCCTGCCATCCTTTGAAATTTAGATGGAAGCTTCAAAGCCTCTTCTACTCTTGCATTCTGGGTACCTGAAGACTTAACACCACATGGAAACCATCAAGGCTTGTGGCCTGTGCCAACCCTCTGAAGTGCCAGCTACTGGAGACCTAGGAGCCAAGATGCAGGATGTGGAGAGCAGCATCCTGAGGTAGTATAGGGCAAGAGTGCCCCAGGCCTGTCCTGTAAAACCCTTCTATCCTCCTAAGCCTCTGGTATTGTGATGGGAGGAGCATGTTTGATGATTTCTGAAATGTCTTCTGGGTCTTTTCCCCATTGTTTTGACTATTAGCACCTGGCTCCCTTTTATCTGTGTTAATCTCTTTAGCAAGTGGTTCCTCACAGCACCCTTGAAGTCCTCTTCTGAAAGTGCTTTTTCCTTCTCTCTACAACATGGCTCAGCTGAGAATTTTTCAAATTTTTACATTCTGCTTCCCTTTTGATTATAAATTTCAACTTTGCTTCAATCCTCTGATCCTGTAATTCAGCATAAGCTCTTAAAAGTAGCTGTACTACTTCTTGAATGCTTTGCTGCTTAGAAATTTCTTGTGCCAGATAACCTAGATTATCACTCTTAAGTTTGGCCTTTCACAAAGCCCCAAAGCATGGACACAATGCAGCCAAATTCTTTTCTACTACAACAGGGGTGACCTTTACTCAAGTTCCCATTAAGATCCTCATTTCCTTCCGAGACCTCGTCAGCATGGCCTTTATGCTCTTTATTTCTATTAGCATCTTGGTCACAACCACTTAATCATTCTCTAAGCAGTTCCAAACTTTCCCTTGTCTTTCTGTCTTCTTCTGCACCCTCCACGCTCTTATAACCTCTGACCATAACCCAGTTCCAAAGACACTTCATATTTTCAGGTATCTTTATAGCAATACCCCACTCCTTGGTACCAACTTTCTGGTTTAATGCTAACTGAGGTTGGGTAATTTATGAAGAAAGGAGGTTTACTTGGCTCACAGTTCTGCTGGTTGTACATGAAGTATGGCACTAGCATCTGCATTAGGTGAGAGTCTCAGGCTGATTCCACTCATGGTGGAATGCAATGGGAGGCTGGTATGTAGGCTCATTTGCAGGAACATGATGAGAGAGGAAGCAAGAGAGTGAGAGGGGATATGCCAGCCTCTTTTTAACACCAACTCTCATAGGAACCGACAGAGTGACAACTCGCTGACCAATTCCCCTATTCATGAGGAATCAACTCACAGAACACCTCCCATCAAGCCCCACCTCCAACACTGGAGATCAAATTTCGACATGAGATTTAAAGGGGACAAACTTTCAAACTATAGCCAAGGTCACGTCACACCCAGGATGTGTGGCTTTTAAGAGCAGCATAGATGGGAGTCAACAAGGAAAAAGGGAAGGAGTTAGCAAAATCATGTTGATTATTGAATGGATTATGGATCATTATTTAATAATCATTTTTTAGATCAA
The DNA here is from genome assembly GCA_963574435.1 of Cheirogaleus major. Taxonomy (NCBI): domain Eukaryota; kingdom Metazoa; phylum Chordata; class Mammalia; order Primates; family Cheirogaleidae; genus Cheirogaleus; species Cheirogaleus major. The sequence goes on along the minus strand of CAUYPO010038260.1, from coordinate 14,849 downwards.
AGTTTGCATTGACTTTAATGAACTATAATATATAAATTTGATAATGAAATATAATCAGCACAAATCTGGTAGAGACCAAACAAAACCTTTCAAACCCGGAAGTGGCTTATGTATAACAGATTACTTTTACTGAAATTAAGATGACTTCTGCTAAAAAAATATGCTTCCAAAACAAAAGCAGACAACTCTAAAAAAAAAAGAAGAATTTATAAGCATAGAAGTCAAAAGATGTACATTTCTAATTTTTCCAATTTTTGAAGATGGCCCTAAAACTTCATGTGTTCCAATAAATCTGGATTTGTCAGTGTTCATAAGCAAATCTTAAAGATTATCAAACAGCAAGAATTTACAAAAGAGAAACAAGATCTCTCAGTACAAACAGTTAAGGTTGCAACAATAATAAGCTCTACTTTTCCTAATAAAGTTAGTCTCAGTCCCTCCTTTCTTCACTGCATACTCCAGCACACATACACAGAGACCAGCCCTGTTGTTTACAAGAAGGAAAATAAAATGATGACAGAATCCTTAGGAGGTATTTTAATTTTACCTTGCAAAATTTAGTAAAACCTTCTCTAGGTTAGTCTTGGTAAAGAAATTACTTGACTACCATGGCATGGAGGGTGCTTTATGGCCAATCAAATGTTTTAAAATTTTAATAAACAAATTGTCTCAATCTTAACTACAGGAACACAGGAACCATTGCTTTAGCGGAGAAAGAAGATAGGAAAACATCAGAGATCCTATACAGCTATATTGTAATTTCAGGATGGTGACTTATAGGCCATTACCATATAAATTTTTTACATAAAGAATAATCAATAAGATTTGCTCATTGTTTGAGTAAATGAGATGCCATATCAGGAGATACAATCATATGTAGTAAGAAAAGAATCTAAAATGATAATATATTGTGCATAAAATAAGAGAGACATAAGAAAGCAGACTTGGAAAACGAGAAAGAAGAGATGCAACAAAGTTTAAACAAATAAAACAATATATTCACTAATTCAATGAATATTGAATTTCTAAATTTTCAGGAGTATTTCTTTTATGTTTATCATGAAATATTTCTATGGTGCCCAGTTCAATTCTTAAAGGGATGGAGCCAAGTTGATTCATGATGTAATAGAGAATCATAGCAGCTTTAAGGACCAATGGCTCCTTTCTAAATTTATCCAATCAGGATTTTCTGTGTGATGGGAATATGAAGGTAGAAATGACTCAAGAAATACAGGAAATTGATAAATAACTAAAGAAATGCATATGCGTATTTGTGAAAGAGCAACTAAACATGCCTGTTTTCCTATTTTGTACTTCTCCAACTCTAACTTTTTGACATATTTAAGCTATCTCTTAAGGCTTCATTCCGGGCCCTCACCGTCAACACCAAAGAATTATCCTCTCTGACGTATTTCATATATTAAACTTACTAAATTTTGCTTTTCTTCATACACAGTAATTTCATGTTCCAGTCCTAAAAGAGTTCTTTGGAGGAAATATCTAATCTTTAAATCAATGAGAATATATATGCCTTTCTTCACAAAGAGTGTTTTCTCTACAATATGTATAATTAGGTTGTCAAAATTGGACACAAGATATGGAAAGTGGGCTCGACATCTACTCGCCATCAAATTGGTACTGACTGATTAAAACTATGGTGCTCAAATGGTGGTAGTGTCCACCAGGGTTTGGGGGAGGGGCAAGACCCACATCATAGGGATGTGGCCAGCATTGTCAGGGGGAAGGGCAAACCTCTAACCCTTCTTAGGGAGAGGCAAAGTTATACAATGTATCCAAAATTTAAAAAAAAAAAAAATCTTTTGTTGGATGGAGGGCAGGCGGGAGGGGGTAAGAAGTGTAGAGTTACATAATGTGTGCCATGCACACCACCTGGGGAGGGGACTCGTATGCCGCTCGGGCAGGGGGGGGGGGCGGGGTGGTAGGGGCAATGTATGTAACCCTAATAATATTTGTACCCCCATTATATAAAAATAAATAAATAAATAAAATACTTTTTATTTTGTGGAATGTTTTTGCGCTGAAGTAGCAGTATAACTAATACTGTCAAATGTGTGCAATTAGCTAAAAAGTAAACTCATTTTGGTATATTGAATTTATGGAAGGCCATTACATAACATGAGACTGGCCATATAGCCTCGGTGAATTAGGCATATGTCAAAAGCAGACATCCTTTGCTCTGTCTTATTTCATTTTGGTATTGATTACATTTCCCTAATTATGTAAATGTATAACCACATTTTTTCTTCATAATCATATATTAAAAAAACTCTCCATATATTCCAGCTTCTATTCCGCATTTGAAAAAACTAGGATTAATTTACATTGTAGTATTAACTGGATTCCTAATTTGTACTTCTAAGATGAGTTTAATTAACTATTTGCCATTTCATTCTTTGACCAAGATAACTTAAGTGATTTCTCTCAATCTCTCTTCAACTGAAACATAAGGATAATGAGTTGGCTCCATCACGATTGGGATATATAAAGAATTAAATGTTAATATTTTCATCATGGGGACCTTTTATAACCTACCAATGTAAGTCTATGGAAAGATGGGGTACAATAAAAATGAAGACTGTATTAGGGGTGTGAAAACATAATTTTTTTCCCCATTTTACCTTGCCAATATATTGATTGAAAGTGCTTTAATACTTTATAGACATTGTTTCTGGTCTTACCTGAGCCATTTTTCAGATACCCATTTGCGTCTACAGTTGTATACATGATATAAGGTCCAGGCTGATTTACTCCAAAGGGCTACAGAAAAAAATGGAATAGTTAAGGCTTAGAAAGTAAGTGAATTATTTAAAGTTTCAGGCAAATCTATTACAAGTAAAGTAAAAAAATTCTTTGATGTAATTCTTACACAGATGACAGTAACTTAGAGCACATATTCATAAATAGATAACACTTCAAAAGAAAACCTAGTTAGAAAATTCTTAACACTTTAAATGATTTGATAGTTGCATTTATATGTTAATAGTTCATTATTTTTACTGGGTATTTCTAAGATCTAATATTGTCTCTTCCTTATAAAGATGAATATTTTAGGCAAATTTTGTTTACTGCTTTTGGTTTTGCCTAGAATAGAAGTATAACAGTTTTATTAATGACATTTCTGTTGAAGATAGCATTGTTTTTCCCTTCAGGAATGCATTGGACATAGTTTACATTTCTTCACTAAAATATCAAAATAAATAAAATCTATCCATAATAATTACAATAGAATGAAAAACAGTGATCATTAGTTCCACCACATTTACTCTCCTGTACATTTATAGACATTATTGTCCAGTTAAGAAAAACCTGATAGATTACAGAGCCCAGTTGCAACAGTGGGGTTTATCTCTTGTGTATTGTTCCCTATCTCTGGACTATTCCTCAAACCTTGAATAAAATGATATATTCCTTCTCTTTAGAAATCAAGGCTAATTAAATGGGACCATCCACTGCAATGGAAATCCTAAGAAGAAATGACAAAATGTCAAAGAAATATTTTAAACTCTTTTGAACAGTTTTCACAGAATCGAAATTCTACTGATCTTCCCAAATAAAGTAGGTAAAGTAGGGAAGAGTTAACAATGACATTTAGATAGTCTATTGATGCTCTAAAAATGATTTTTCTCTGGGATGATAAGGAAGAAACAATGTAATTTCATCAATACCACCATCGCCTGACTGATACTTTATGAACTTTAGAAGTCCATATGAGAAAACAGATTGATATAAGAATGGAAATACTTATAAGAGTTTACTAATTGAATAAAAGATTCATAAAGAATATCACAAAAATACAAAAAACAAACTTGTTAAGGAAGTATTTTTATGTAGACAGGTGAATATTACACTTTGTACCAAATAATACTTTCATGAGAGAATTACCAAAATTCTAGACCTGTATTCCTATTTTGCAGATGGGCAAGGGAAAGCGTTGTTCTTTAGATGATCTCAGTTTAAAAGCCAACCACACAGGCTGGGCGTGGTAGCTCTTGCCTGTAATCCTAGCACTCTGGGAGGCCGAGGAGGGAGGATCGCTTGAGGTCAGGAGTTTGAGACCAGCCTGAGCAAGAGCGAGACCCTGTCTCTACTAAAAATAGAAAGAAATTAGCTAGACAACTAAAAATATAGAAAAAAATTAGCCAGGCATGGTGGCGCATGCCTGTAGTCCCAGCTACTTGGGAGGCTGAGGCAGAAGGATCGCTTAAGCCCAGTAGTTTGAGGTTGCTGTGAGTTAGGCTGACGCCACGGCACTCTAGCCCGGGCAACAGAATGAGACTCTGTCTCCAAAAAAAAAAAAAGCCAACCACACCAATAGTTGAACAGAAGTTAAGCTATGGAATTATCTTCTTCGTGTAATTATTCCTTTTTTCTTTATAGTTTTATCATATATGTTAATATGTTAAAATATATTTTGTTATTCCTGCTTTTACTTTTATGTGAATGGAATCAAACTGTATTTTTATGTTACTTGCCGTTTGCAATACAATATTTTGAGACTCATCCATGATTAGGCAGGTAGCTGTAGTTTATTTTCACTGCTGTAGAGTATTTCATTGTATGATTATATTAATAGTATAAATATTTTTCATTCTATTATTGATTGACATTTGTTTCCATTTTTTTTTGTTATGATAAACAAGGCATTCTCATATATGTCACAAGTGCAAAAGTTTATTGGGGGTTATGAACTCAGAGGTAGAATTGCAAAGTCATAGGATATATGCATATCCAACTATACTAAGTAGTGCCAATTTTTTTCCAGAAGTGGTATTACCACTTTTTACTCCTATCAGCAGTATATGAGATATGTTATTGCCTCGCTTACTTAGTGATTATCATTGCTACTGTGGTACACATTTCTTAATATAAATGGTGTAATTTTTCCTAGGTCTCTTTCTTTGGAAGACGGTATGCCCTTTCATATTTTAAACTTGTCTCATTCTAGGGAGGCATGGAGACAATACTTATGAGACCACACTTATCACTGTGTTATAACCTCAACTTTACTTTGTCACCCTCACTCTAGTTTATATACTGGAAGATAGGTATCTTGGCCTGTAAGAATTGTTTTCAGTGAATACACTCAATTATATTCTTAAATATTTTTTCTAATTCACACTTAAAATATTTCATACTACTATCAATAGTGTCTTATTTTACCAATTTATTTAGGCATTTGTTCTTTCTCTGACCTATATTCAATTAAAAAAATCCGGTTGGCATGTCTCTAATAAGAGCCCTAAAGCTCATGTTCACCTATCACTATGGGCCAGTCATTCTGATATTTGCAGACAAGATCTAGAAATCCAGATTTGATTCCTCCACAGACTGGTTCTTAAAGAGTGTTATAAGGACTCTTGGGGGTCCCAAATTACCTTCAGAAGGTCACATTAGGTAAAAACTATTTTCATAATAATACTAAGATATCATTTCTATTTTACACTGTGTTAATATTTGTACTAACAGAGCAAGAGCAAGTTGGGTAATTAACAATGGAACCAAACAATGGCTATTCAGACAGGTATTTAGCCAACATTTTCTTGAAAGTAGACAAAGTAAATTTGTCACTTTTAGGAAAATGACTGACAGTATTTGTTGCTAATGATAAAATTTTGAACTTGCAGGTGAAAATTGGAATTTTGGAAAAATTTGTATCTGCCACTGTGAACCTGACACCTTCCCAATAGTTAAAAACTGTTCTGATGCAATCAGGGGTAATATTAACAAATGTGATTTGAACATTAGGAAGATCTGCATAACTCAGTAAACCAATATTTTCCAAATGACCAATGCATGGTATTACAGAATCATGTATGGGTAAAAGATCCATTCAAAGTGTAAGTTGGACTAATGGATTTTCATGTAATAGAGTGGTGTAGAATCACTTCTGGAATGGTATAGTAAGGACCTCAAAAAATCTCCTCTTCCATAAAAACAAGGAGAACACTGGTGAAAAATTATTAAAATTAACTTTTTCAGAACTTTGCAAGAATCCAAGGGGTATTCATTTAAGAAAACTGGCTGAATCACATTAAGAATAGTGACATTTGTTGTGTTTTAATTTGCCATATTTCCATACCACTCCACCTCTGAAGTAGCCTTGAAAACCAATAGCTTTGCAACTAAGTTAGCTATGAAATAAACTGCCTAGCAGTCACTGGAGTGGGGTGGGGCAGACATGTTTAGAGCTACCCAAAGCCCCATTCCCAGAGTACTATCTCTATTTGACCTGTCTGGCAGCTCCCTAAAAAGTTCCATTCTCAGGATTTGTCTTTTTTAACCAACTGAGAGCTTGCTCTGTGTGAACAGCCCTATCACTGGAACATTTCTTGAAAACAACCATTAGCAATTGTTTACAATTGCAGCTGCTTGAGGCAGTGATATCAGTTGGTGCTAAGGAGAGGACGTCCAAATCTTAAAAGGAAAAATGGAAATGAGATGTCTACAGGGGGCTTTGAAAAGTCCTGACAATATTTCTGGGAATCTAGAAGGCCACAAACATGTACAGCGTTATGCTCATGCTCAAAAAAGACCTGAAAAGGCCCTAATCTCACTTAAGGAAATCTCTGACCATCACAGCTGGCTACTAGGCTGAGGGGAAACTTCAGTGGTCATATTCAACAAAAAATAAAGACTTTACACTATTAGTTCAGAAAAGTCACTGAACAAGCAGTAAGAAGAACAACAACAAACCCAGGGGAAGGGAGAAATATGACTTCCAGAATCAACATATAGTTTAAAATGTCTACTTTTCAACAACAAAAAAACAGGAAAAAACATACTTCCATACAGGAAAGTATGGTTCATACATTGGGGGAAAAAAAGGCAGTCAATAGAAACTGCCCTCAAGGAAGCTTAGATGTTGGATTTACTAGGCAGAGACTTTAAATCAGCCATAATAAATATGTTCAAAGAACTAAAGGAAATCACGTCTAAAGGACTGGAGGAAATTCTGGGAACAATGTCTCACCAAAGGAGAGTATCAACGAGATAGAAATCACAAAAAAGAATCAAACTGAAATTCTAGAGTACAGTAACTGAAATGAAAAATTAATTAGAGAGACTCAATAGCAGACTTAAACTGGCAGAAGACATAATCAGCAAAATTGAAGATAATGTCAATTCAGATTATCTAATCTGAAGAACTGAAAGAAACAGGAATAAAGAAAATGAACAGAGCCTCAGAGACATATGTGGCACCATTAAGAATATCAACAATAATAGGAGTCCCAGAAGGGAGGAGTGAAAGGGACCGAAAGAATATGTGAAACAATAATGAAACACATTAATTTGCACATCCCAAAAGCTCAGTGAACACCAGGTAGGATAAACGCAAAGAGATCCACACCAGGACACACCACAGTCAAACAGTACTCATCACATCGCAGTCAACCTTTTCAAACCCAAAGAGAATCTTGAAAGCAGTAAAACATCAGCTCGTCATGCACAAGAGTCACAGCAGGATCAACAGCTGGGCTGTTATTTTCACTTCTCTGTGTTCTAGTTTCTTCATCTTGAATTAGGGATAACAACGACATCCATATCATAGGATTGTAGTAAGGATTACATGAGTAAATACATGTAAAACAATGAGAACAGTGCCTGGCACACACTAAGTGCTCAATATAGGTGGGCTGCTATCTTTTTTTGTTTGTTTGTTTTGTTTTTGCCAAATAAGTTGTTGCATTTCACTATAATGAAGTGATGAAATCTCATGTTCAGTTAGGGGCCGGGCACAGTGGCTCACGCCTGTAATCCTAGCACTCTGGGAGGCCGAGGTGGAAGGATCACTTGAGGTCAGGAGTTCAACCTGAGCAAGAGTGAGACAAAATAGAAAAATTAGCTGGGCTGGTGGCACGCACCTGTAGTCCCAGCTACTCAGGAAGCTGAGGCAGGATGATTGCTTGAGCCCAGGATTTTGAGGTTGCAGTGAGCTATGATTTTGCCACTGCACTCTAGCTTGGGCAACAGAAAAAGACCCTGTCTCAAAAAAAAAAAAAAAAAAAAATCTCATGTTCAGTTATGTTGGACTACTGAGTGAGCATATATTATTCTGATCAAAACCAGAAACATTTGTCAAGTTTACCTTTTAGTTTTCTTTATTATAGGATTCTAAAATTATGGGAATAATTTACTTGCAAGAATGTATGTATAGAAGGATATTCCATTCTGAGTATATATAATTGCTGTGTAAGAACAAAAGGTTATTAGGTTACTGTAAAACCCTTTGCTAAAAGTCCAGTGCAGTGGTTCTAAAGCTTTAACATGCATCAGAATCACCTAGAGAGCTTACTAAAATATAGCTTAGTTGGCTGCACTCCCTGAGTGTCTGATTTGGTAGGTCGGGGCAGGCCTGGGAATCTGCATTTCTCACAAGTTCTCAGGAGATGCTGATGCTGAGGAAGTTTCCTCTTAAGAGCAAACTTCAGGCTGCTGATCAGCTAGACAGGTATATAAGTGAAGTGTAGGACCTTGTCAGAAGGTCTTGGGCTCCTACAATGGAGAACAAATATATTCTACATCATTGGCTTTAGATAGTGAAACAAAACTGGATGAACATATACAATATTATGTATAATCAATATTAGGTAATAATTTCTCAATAGAATAGGTAAAAGCCTGAGAATTTTTCTGATTAAAAAGATGAAAAAATTAAAGGTACCTTGTTCTGCTACATATATAAAAAGTCTGGGTTGAGTGTAGTACCTTGTGCCCATAATTCTAATACTTTGGGAGGCTGAGGAAGGAGGATCACTTGAGGCAAGGAGTCCAAGACTAGCGTGAGCAATATAGTGAAACCCCAATTCTACAAAAAATAACAAAATCATCCCGGCATGGTGGTGTGCACCTGTAGTCCCAGCTACTCAGGAGGCTGAGGCAGGAGGATCTCTTGAGCCCAGGAATTTGAGGTTGCAGTGAGCTATGATTGAGTCATGCACTCTAGGTGGGGCAATAGAGCGAGACCCTATCTCAAAAAAAAAAACCAAAATAACAACAACAACAAAAAACCCAAAAATCAAACCCCCTCCAAAAATCAAAAACCCCAAATACCAAATCTGTATATTGTAACAATGGGGACGTTTGTGTCTCATTACAAAGTTTCTCTGTGAACATAAATAAAGAATGTTTTTCCTTTGCATCAAGGCTTTGCAGGATGCATTTCTCTTGTGAGTAGCTTGTAATTTATTTTGTGTTAAAACTTAACAATGACTATGCTATTATGGTAAGAGATGCTCTGGTAAATTTATCAATGAAAGCCCATTAAAAATAAATTTTAGAGAAAGCTCTGTTTATTCACACATCAAATGTTTGTTATGTGACTGTGTCAGGCACTGTGAATAACAAACAAGACACACTCCGTCTTCTTAAAGGACTCAACACAGGTAACTCACCAGCGATGGCAGTAAGTGCTAAGGAGCAGGGCTAACCAAGCACAGGTGCTGAGAAACAGTGGAAGGTGTGTCCAGTTCTGTGTCAAAGGGGAGCCAGAGGACTGCTCAGAGCAAACACTGTCTGAGAGCCAGCCTGAAGGTTACAGAAAGGAAAGTCAAGGCCAAGAAGAGAGGCTTCAGAGGGCAGAGGAATAGGCAAGGGCCTGGGAGTGAGAGAGCATGGCAAACGTATGAGTCCAGCGTGGCTGACACACGGGCGGGTGTGAGGGGAACTGCAAGAGACAGGCTAGCGAGGTAAACCTGGGCTGTCTCAATAAGCTAGATCTGGGTCATTTTTCAGGGGCAATGGGAAGCCACTGAAGGTTGTGTTTTAGAAAGATCACTGTAGTAGGTTTTTGAAGGATGGCCCAGATAACTTCAACAGGCAGGCAAAAAATGATGGTCTGAACTAAAGTAACAGGGTTGAGAAAAGGGAGAGCTAAGGGAAGAATAATCCAGTAGATTTGAGGGGTACTGGAAAGGAAAAAGTAATTGAGATGAGGACACGGGAAGAGGAGTGGGTTTTGAGGGGGAGGAAACACTAGATTTCAGTTTCAGAGGTCCTTGTTAAGTACTCAGATGTAGAGGACTTCAGTTCAGGAGAAGTGGTTGAGATCATAAAGAGTTTACAGTAGCCGCCCCATCTGAAGTTTCACTTTCTGCAGTTTTACTTATGTTTACGGTACAATAAGATATTTGAAAGAGAAACATTCACATAACTTTTATTACAGTATATAGTTTTAATTGTTCTATTTTATTACTAGTTATTATTGTTAATCTCTTCCTGTGCCTAATTTATAAATTAAACTTTATCATTAGGTATGTACATATAGGACAAAACATAGTGTATACAGGGTTCAGTATTATCACGGTTTTAGGTACCCACTGAAGGTCTTGGAATGTATCCCCTGTGGGTAAGGGAGGGACCACTGTATATAGAGTGAGAAGAGAACCTAGAATGGAACACTGAGAATCACCAACATTTAAAGGATGAAAAGGCAGAAGAAAAGTTCATAAAGGCACCTGGAAGAATGGCCAGAGAGTAGGAGGAGAGCTAGGAAGAGAGTATAAAGGAAGCCAAGGAAAGCGAGTGTTCCTAGCAGTGGTCAGCAGTATCAAATGCAGTGTCAGTGGGATAAGGTCGAAGTCTACATTACAACAGTGAGTTAAGGATATCAAGGTAAGGAATTGGAGACCCAAATGTAGACAACTGAAGAAGTTTGGCTGGAAAAGGAAACAGAGATGGGTAGAAGCTGGGGAGGATGTGGGGTTTTAGAAGGCACATACATATGCATTTATAGATAAGAGAGATTTAGGCACCCATCAATGCTGCAGGGAAGACACCAATAAAGAGGTGGAGGTTGACTACGTGGGCCAAATATAATAAGCAATGGAATGAGGCCCCTGAGGTCCCTGGATGGGAGGCATGTGTGACTCACAGCCCAGTTGGTGCACTGATTTTCACTTAAGAGGAAAAGTAAAAATGATGGGTGTGGATGACAGGATTATGCTGAGTACTGCATAGGTCGACTGACAAATTATTCTGTTAGGTTCTAGGATGTACCGGGAAGTGAAACAGATACTGTCTATGCCCCCAGGGAGCTCTTTCAAAGTAATGTATACCAACTCTTTTTGTATACAGAGGAGTCAGAGACTACTTCTAAACTAGTTTACAGTTCAAGAGGAAAAGTACTTACCTGCCTGCTTCTAGACTCATAACCTACAAAGTGGGAAAAGTCACCAGGCTTTCATGAAAAGAATAACCAAGTAACAGAGAAAGAAGCCATATCTCCACTGACATCGTGAAAGGCCAAAATATGCCTTATACTGAGAATAAAAGATTCTAAAAGTTAGTTGGATATTTAAAGGAAAAAAAATCAGGAATATAAATATTCTTTTGATTCTCAGACATTTATGGTAGATTTCACTAAAAATATTGATATCTTCCACATCCATATTTCATAAATTTGTGATATTAAAAAAGAGTTACATGATAAGAAAAGTCAAGAAGTCAAGTAGATTTCTAGTTCTATCTGAAAGGCAAATGGAATACCAGCATTTCTCAAATGTTGGGAACTTACTATCCCTACCAATACAGGGATGTTGTAGAGGCAGAGTGTAAACATTCAAGCTGACAAATAACAGCAGCTATACTTTTTGAGTGTTTATTGTGTATTAGGGCTTACTGTGATTTACCTACACTAATTCCTATAGTCTTAACCAGAAACCTAGGAGGTAGTGTGGTAGGCAGAATAATGGTTCCCCCAAAATGTTCACGTCCTAATTTCCAGAACCTGCTGAATGTATTACCTTATACTGCAAAAAGGACTTTGCAGATGTGATTAAGAATCTTGAGATGGGGAGATTATCTTGTATATCCAGGTGGGCATAATCCAATCACAAGGGTCCCCATAAGTGAAAGAGGAAGGCAGGATGGGTTAGTATCAGTGATTTGAAGAGGCTTTGGAGATGGGGGAAGGGGCCGTAAGCCAAGGAATATAGGCGGCCTCAAGAAGCTGGAAAAGGCAAGGGGACAGGTTCTCCCCAAGGCCTCCTGAAAGGAATGCAGCCTGGCTAACAACTTGATTTTTTTGTTTTTTTTTTGCTTAGTGAAACACAGTTCTAGCTTCTGATCCCCAAAACTGTAAGAGAATAAATCTGTGTTGTGTTAAGCCACTAAGTTTATGGTAATTTGTTACAGCTGCAACAGGAAACTAATATAGGTGGGTACTATTCGTTTCCCTATTTTATTTTGTTTTATTATTTCAGTGTATTATGAGGGTACAAACATTTTGGTTACATTTTATGCCTTTGCCCTCCCTAGCCAAGGTAGCCCTTCCCCTCTACAATGCTCACCATGTCCTTTAGTTGTGAGTTTACTCCTCCCAACCCCCCAATCCCTGGAGAATATTACTACCATGTGAGCACCATAGTGCTAATCAGTCAGTACCAATTTGATGGTGAGTACAAGTGGAGCCTATTTTTCCAATCTTGTGTTACCTCACTTCCGATAATGGGCTCAAACTCAATCCAGGAAAATATAAGAGGTGCTAGATCACTGTTCTTTCTTATAATTGAGTAATATTCCATTGTATACATATACCAAATTTTAATAAAATACTCATGAATTGATGGGCACTTAGGTTGTTTCCACATCCTTGCAATAGTGAATTGTGCTGCCACAAACATTTGGGTGCAGATGTCTTTATTATATTTTACATATGTGGAGAATAAGCTTAATAGAAGTTAAATAACTTCCCCAAAGTTACTTCAGAAAGTTGAAGAAATTCACAGTTTACGTATTATTCTCTTTTTAAAGTAGGAAGTAAAGTCAACTACTGAGAACTGGAAGTTGGGGCTGGAGTTAGGAGAGAGTAGAAAGGATATTAAATAGTTTTTATGAAGAATGGGAATTTCTGGTCTGACATGTAAAGTCCTTATCTGTTAGAGATACACACTGAAGTATTTAGAGATGATGGATTAACCCTGAAATACTCTAGAGGAGGGAGTGGGTGGGATGGGCACTATGTGAGGGCACAGGTAAAGTAAGATTGGGCATGTGATGCCATTGTTGAAACTAGGTGGTAGTTGGGGGACAAGGAATTTTATTACATTAGTCTATAATTTTATAGATGTTTAACTTTTAAAAACATTAAAAATTAAAGATAAAGAACAATAAGTGACACAAAGGAAGATACACTGATAAAAGCCATGATATACTACGGATAAAAATAATAAACCTTAAAATAAAGCAAAACATAAAAATGCAAGGAGAGTTCTGGTTTCTGGTCTGACATATAAAGTGCTTGAAAGGTGTCACTCCACTCCTCACAATAGGAAAATGGCAGAATAAATTGAAAATCAACAACTTTTCTTAGATCCATCAGAAAACTGAGGTCACAGGACAAACTGCTATCCTGAAAACTAGAGAGACAGACAGGTGGAAACAGAATCACAGTCTATAAGGAGCATAAGCCAAATACAGGAGACCAAAGATGGAGCCAATACAGGTAGGTAAATTTGAAGTATAATTTAAAAATTGCTGAAGGTTCACTGTGGACTAGCTTCAGTGTTTAAAACTCTGGGGTGGGGGAGCAGGTTTAGAGAGGAACTCCCACACTTACACTTTTGTTTAGTCTTACCACTAGGAGTCCTATAGGTTCTCAGTGAAGACTGGAGAAAAATCCCGTCATGCTTCCAGCAGCGGGAGGGGAAAGTAACCATTTTGCAATATGCTCACAGCTCTCTGTTCTCCTTAATAACAGCCTGCCCTAAAGGAAAACTGTTTTACCAGAGCTTAGCTGACTTGGGTTTTACAAAAGCCTAATTTACCTAGGGAAAGGGAAATATATAGCTTGAGCCCCCTCTAGTCTTCCTTTGTCACCTAAAAGGATAGGGAAGCTGAGAAGCACTTGTGAAGGTCACAGCCCAGAGACACAGGCTCACTAAAAGAGTGAGACCCATTGGCAGGACTACAGAACATTCTCTTACCCCTGTACCTTACACCACATCCGTCAGCCTCCTGTATACTAACAGAGAATTACAACCGAAAGAATTGCGAGCATCAGATCCTATAAGAAGGAGTCTGTAGGGAAACCCAAAGACACCAGAGGAGACAAAAACAAGGACACTTGAGGCAATTTTTGCCTCTGACACCACAAATACTGCAAACAGTAAATACAGCCTAACTCCTAGCCAGATAAAAATAAAACTTCATACTAAAGGCTTATCTAACTTGGTTTCTTTCACTCGATACATCATGTCCAGCTTTTAACAAAAAATTACAAGGCATGCTAAAAGGCAAAAAACAAAACAAAACAAAACAAAAAGTCTGAAGAGACAAAGCGGCCATCAGAACCAGACTCATATATGGAAGGCATTTTAGAATTATTAGACCAGGAATTTAAAATAATTATGATTAATATACTAACAGCTTTAATGGAAAAAAGTAGATAACATGTAAGAACAGATTATTAATGTAAGCAAAAGATGGAAACTCTAAGAAAGAATCAAAAGGAAATGGTAGAAATTAAAAAAATACTGTTTTTTTTTACATTTTGGATACATTGTATATTTTTGCCTCTCCCTAAGGAGGGTTAGAGGTATGCCCATCCCCCCGACAATGCTCGCCACATCCCTATGATGTGGGTCTTGCCCCCCCCCAAAACCCTGGTGAACACTACCACCATTTGAGCACCATAGTTTTAATCAGTCAGTACCAATTTGATGGCGAGTAAATGTGGAGCCCGTTTTCCATATCTTGTGTTGCCTCACTTTGGATAACGGGCTTAAGCTTAATCCAGGATAGCATAAACGGTGTTAGCTCACTGTCGTTTCTTAGAATTGAATAATATTCCATTGTGAGCATATACCACATTTTAGTTATCCACTCATGAA
>CAUYPO010038256.1:97500-107680 GCA_963574435.1 Cheirogaleus major | reverse complement strand
AGAAACGACAGTGAGCTAACACCGTTTATGCTATCCTGGATTAAGCTTAAGCCCGTTATCCAAAGTGAGGCGACAAAAGATATGGAAAATGGGCTCCACATCTACTCGCCATCAAATTGGTACTGACTGATTAAAACTATGGTGCTCAAATGGTGGTAGTGTTCACCAGGGTTTCAGGTGGGGGGCAAGACCCACATCATAGGAATGTGGCGAGCATTGTCGGGGGGAAGAACATACCTCTAACCCTTCTTAGGGACAGGCAAAGTTATACAATGTATCCAAAATGTTAAAAAGAAAAATCTTTTGTTGGATGGAGGGCAGGCGGGAGGGGGGAGGAAGGGTAGAGTTACATAATGTGTGCCGTGTGCGCCACCTGGGGATTGGACTCGCTTGAAGCTTTGGCATGTGGGGGGGAGGGGTGGTAGGGGCAATGTATGTAACCCTAACAATATTTGTACCCCCATTATATGATGAAATAAAAGGAAGAAAAAGATGATAATGATGAAAAAAAAATAAAAAGAAAGAAATACTGATGCTTCCTAGCCTTTATTTTCTCCTGAATATGTAGACTTACAGATTTGACCTAGACGTTGATATTAGTATGACCATAAACTTCACAACATAGCCTTTTGTTAGTGTAGGGAGCGAACTTCCTTAGCGCTCTGTTTCCCCTTCACTGACCTGTGACCACTGGCCAGTGCCCGTCTTTCCCATAGAGCGCAGGCTCTGCGCAGGCCACGCGTGCCCCTGCATCTCCAGCTCCTGGCGGGCACGCACATGCCCGCTGGATGGATGACTGGGAGTGTGGGGCTCTGGGGTCAGACCACTAGTGTTCAGCCCCTGGCTGTGGGCAAAGCACACATCTTCTGCCTTAGTGTTTTCATCTGTAATGAGGGCAGTAATATATCCTACTTCCTAGTGTGGTTATGAGGATTAAATAAGACAATACATGTAAAATCCCATAATGAATTTAGTAACCTTTGAAAAGCCTAATATGTTGCCATTTTAGTTTTTTCAGTTCCCCATAACTGTAACACTTTGGCATTGATGTCTCAGAGGGAAGGCTTAGAAAGACAGTCTTTAGATTTTAGATTTTCACTGGAATTTATTGTTTTCTGAAGGCTTATAACCGTGCCATGATGGGTGGATCCTGGCTTGACCTTGTGGTCTGTTCAAAGGATGGCATTATCTACTCTCTTCCTTCTTTAGGGAGCTGCTCACATGCGTTCCAACCTGATGTGGTGCTTGAATCTTGCAGGTCTGAGCTTGTTTATTATTTAAAGGTTAGATTAGCTTGAATATGTCAATGGCTCTTTCTCTATGCCTCAGTTATTCTGAAGCATTCTGTTTTAGTCTCTATATCCCATGATTTTGAAGACAAGGTCACTATTACTACATTCCTATCAAAGCCCCTGGCACACATATTTTCTATTTCTTTTGGTGTATTCTGGACGAGAGAATACAAATGTGCTCCAGCATACAAATGTGGCCAAAGTTGAGCTGTTTTAACATTTTGGAATTTTGCTTATACTGATTTGCTACTTCATATTTAACTTTTAACAAGCTGCCAAACTATTTTCCAAAGTGGTTATACCATTTTGCATTCCTACCAACAATGTATGAGAGTTCTAGTTGCTCTGTATCTGCCAGAACTTAGTCTTGTCAGTTGTCTTCTTTAATTTTAGCCATTCCATTAGGTGTGTAGTGGTTGATATCTGAGATTCAGATCAACTTGTATGAGAGCAATGATATGATGAATATATTCATCTATAGTAATGTATCACTAGCTAAAAGTTTTTACCTTTAAAAACAGTTCCACTCATCAAAGATACAGTCATTCATTCATGAATTTATTTTATTCATCAAACATTCACTGTATGTCAGTCAATAAAAAGTAAGACTTAGTCATGCCCTTAAGGAGTTTATGAGTTAATGTTTTCATTGGGAAGATCTCAGGGCAGTGCTGTGATAGGGGAAGACCAGTTTCTAATGAGAAGCATGAATCAGCATGATATATTTAGGGAACTATAAGTTACTCTGATTATTCCTGCTTGATGAGCTAATTAAGAATTCCAATAGCAGAACCTTCACATCCTAAAACAAAAGCAGTATCCTTATCCTGCCCCAAATTCCAGGTTGCGTTATCTCTAGAGACATATTTAATCATGGCTTCATCCCCGTCAAGGCAGGGAACCAGGGTGCTGGGAGCAGCCTGTGCCTATCCAGGTATCAGCATTGCACAGCCTTCCTCTGTGTCCTGCAGCCTGTGGAATCCGGAGGAGGAAGGTGTCCCTAGGCATCTAAAGTAGCTATCAAAAGTCTGTAAGTCTAAAGCTGTGCATTTTACTTTTTAGTCTCTTTCTCGGAGCCTTATCACTCTTACTAAACTTCTAGTTTGTCTGTTTTCCCAGCCCAGATAGAAACTACCAGGTAGAAAGGGACAGAGTTGGGTTATTTTTAGAAGCAGCTGCAATCACAACAGAAGTGGCAATTGGATATGGAGAGGTGACAAAACATCTGAAAAACAGGAAGTAAGGTAATGGATGTTAACAGTTTGAGATGCTCAAGATGTGGAATGAAAAGAGTATGCTTCCCCCCCCATTATCTTTTACAGAAGTCAGATAAATATGTGATACAACTTAATAAAGATTTATATACAAAATGGTTAAAAATAAGCTTGAGCATTTGAAGGGGTATCTTTCTTTTTATGTTAACATTTATTTGTAGGAGATCCTTAAATTTCCCTAGGATGTCAGGTGAAAAATTATCACTGTCTCGAGTAATACTTATTTTCTCATGTATTTTCTATTGTTGGGCTATGACAAATCTCTGGGAACAAGTGACTTCTAATTGACAGGGAATGTGATGAGCTATGAGTCACCTGGAGATGACTGACAGGGGGGCTGAGTGTTTCAAACATCTGTCTTCGACCTCTTCCACCTCCTCGAAGTGAGTCTAAATTTGCTTAGATAGGAAAGATCTCTGTAAAGCACAATGTCCTGAAAGACATGTTTTTGAATCCAGGGATTTCATGCTACAGAGAGATTGCCATGATTGATTTGTTTCTCTGCTTATTTTAATTTATATTTTTTGATATGCTTTTTAGGAGGATCTCAAATGAAAAGGGTTGGTTAATCATAATCTTCATTTCAAAGCACATCCTCATTGTTGGACCATGCAAAGCCCATCTTCTGTTTTTATGTCTGTTATATTTATGAACATCTGTATTTACTTACTCCCTTTAATCTCATTTCCCACTGTCTCTCCTCCCTCTTTTTCCTCTCTTCTGAGCCAGTCTCTGTAACATGTTTGATACACATCTTTGGATTTATATCCATAAAACACACAAAATTAATTTGTGTTAATTTACTTTCCAGTTACACAAATGGTGTTGTGCTCTAGAGTTTGTCGTGTTTCTTAATTTTTCACTCAGTGCTGTCTTTTTAAGATCCGTCTGTGTTGCTGTCTCTGCACCCGGTTCATTGCTTCCCACTGCTGCATAGTGTTGCGCGGTGTGCATCCCCCATAGTTCGCAAACCCATTCCCTGATGATGGACTTGAGGGTTGATTTGATTCCCTGCCACTATAATCAGTGTGGCAGTAAACAGCCTCCTGTGTGTAACCTTGGGTACTTGTGCAAATGTTGCTTTGGGAGTATTTTACCAGCAGTAGGATTGTTGGGTCATAGGATGTGCGCATCCTTCATTTGTCTGCCAATTGCTCTCCAGAACGACTTGACCAGGTTATGGCCCACCAGCGGTGCATCAGGATTCTTGTTTACTTGTCACCCTATTGATGTGTAGCAATGTTCTACATTCGGATTTTTGCCAAACTGATAAGGCATAAAGTGGCATCTTACTATTTTTACTTGAATTTTCCTGATTTATAATACATTTAAGGATCTCTTTATATATTTGCTAGCAATTCAGGTTTCCAGTACTTTGAACTGAAATTTAAGCTCCTTATGTAGTTTTGTTTGGCTTTCTGTTTTTTGGTTTTTTAAAATAATTTACAAAAGTTCCTTGTGTAATCTGTGCTCGTCACACTTTGATATGCATGCAAATCACCTGGGGATCTTGTTAAAATTCAGATTTTGATTCAATAAGGGTAGGATAAGACTCAAGATTGTGCATTTCTGATAAGCTCTCAGATGATGTAGAAGCCTGTGGTCCTTGAGCCACCCCTTGAGTAGCAAGGTTCTAGATGTTGGTTTGAGACTTTGCAAAAGTCGCCTTCCAAATTTGTCATGCTACTGTCACCTTTATCTATATTTAATGTAATCAAACACTTCAATATTTTACCTTATGGTTATGCTGTTGGAGACTTGTTTTAGAAGTCCTCATTATCCCTGGGTCACAATGATTTTCTTCTCAATTTTTCTCTATTAAATTTATAGTTTTGTTTCACACTTAAGGATTTAATATATCTAAAGTTACCTTTGTATTGGGTATGAGTCAGGTAGCCTTTTTTTTTTTTTACTTTTTCTTTTTATAGTGAGCTGAGTTTCCCAGTACCAAATAGTCCACTGGTTTATGGTGCTCCTTTCATCTTATTTCAACCAGTGTCATAGAGTTTTTATGTTTATAGCTTTGAATGTTTGAATACATGATAGGGTAACTCTTCCATCTTTGTTCTTTTTCAAATTTGACTTAGCTACTTGTGAATCTTTATATTTTTAGATAAATTTTATAATAAATTTGTTTAGCTCCTCAAGAACTCTGGTTGACATCTTGAATGGAATTGGATTGATTTTATATATTAATTTGGGAGAGAATTGATATTTTTACAATGTTAAGTTGCCTAATCTATGAACACGTGAACAGGGAGGGATACATTGCCATTTATTTAGATCTTTCAAGTCTTGTTTGTTTTGAGACAGGGTCTTGCTCTGCTACACAGGTGGGAGTGCAGTGGCCCAATCATAGCTCACTACAGCCTTGAACTCCTGGATTCAAGGGATCCTCCTGCCTCAGTCTCCTGAATAGCTGGGACTATAGGGGTGCCCCACCATGCTTGGCTAATTTTTAAAAATTTTTTGTAGAGACTTAAACTCCTGAACTCAAGTGATCCGCCCTTCTTAGCCTCCCAAAGTGCTGGAATAACGGGCACAGACCACTGCACCTGGCCTCTTTTAGGTCTTTTATTAGAGTTTAAAGTTTTTCTTCTTAAGGTCTTGTGGATTATTCTTAGTAAGGTTAAAATTATAAGTACTTTACTGTTTTTATTGCCTTTGAGAATATTTTATGCCTATAAATTATCTAGTTAGTTACTTCTGATAAAGAGAAATGTCAGTAATTTTTATAAGCTGATCTTATCTCACAATCTTGATGATCTTTCTTATTTGTTGCTTTGATTAGTTTTTCTATGTAGATTATTATATTGCTTGCAAATAATGATACTTTTGTCTATTCTATTCTTTGCTTTTTAAATTTCATTTTTAATTTATCATTTATTTTATTTTAAAAATTAATAGACTATTTTTGAGCAGTTTTAGGTATACAGAAAAATTCAACAGAAAGTATAGGGAGTTCTCATATACTCCCTCTTCCATTGCCCAGTTTCCACTATATTATTAACATCTTGCATTGCTTGGCATGTTTATTACAATTGATGAACCAACATTGATACATTGTTAACTAAATCTATAGTTTACAATAAAGTCAACTCTTTATATTGTACAGTTCTGTGGGTTTTTTCAAGTGCATAATGTCTTGTATCCACCATTGAGTATCATATAGAACAACTTCACTGGTTTGAAAAATCCCTGGGCTCCACATAGTCATGCCCAGCCCCCTAAATCCTTGGCAGCCACAAACATTTTACTGTCTCTGTAGTTTTGCATTTCCCAGAATGTTGTATGGCTGAAATCATACTGTATGTAGCCTTTTCAGACTGGCTTCTTTCACTGAACAAAATGCATTGAAGATTCCTCCATGTTTTTTCATGGCTTGATATTCCATTGTATGGATGTACCACAGTTTGTTTATCCATTCACCTATGGAAGGACGTGGTTGCTTCCAAGTTTTAGCAATTGTGAATAAAGCTGCTGTAAACATTCACATGCAGGTTTTTGTATGGACATTCAGTTCATTTGGATAAATATCTAGGAGTTCAACTGCTGGATTATATGGTAAAGGCATGTTTTCTTTTGTAAGAAACTGCCAAACTGGCTTCCAAAGTGGCTGTACCATGTATTCCTTCTAGCAACAACTAAGAGTTTCTATTGCTCCACATCCTTGCCAGCATTTGGTTTTAATGTTTTGGATTTTAGCCATTCTAATAAGTGTGTAGTGGTGTCTCATTGTTGTTTTAATTTGCAATTCTCTAATGACCTATGATACTGGGCATTATTTTTATATACTATTTTCTATCTATGTATCTTCTTTGGTGAGGTGTCTGTTTAGATCTTTTCCTTTTTATAAAATAGAGATGGGGGTCTTACTATGTTGCCCAGGCCAATCTTGAACTCCTGGCCTCAAGTAATCCTCCCACCTTGGCCTTCCAAAGTGCTGGGATTATAGGTGTGAGCCACTGTGCCTGGCCATTTCAGATCTTTTGCCTTCTTTTTATTGATAACTGGGGTGTTTTCTTATTGTTAAGTTTTGAGAATTCTCTGTATATTTTAGATACAAGTTGTTTATCAGATATGTGTTTTGCAAAGATTTTCTCCCAGACTGTAGTTTGTGTTTCATTATTTTAACAGTGTCTTTTGCAGAGCATAAGTTTTTAATTTTAATGAAATCAATTTAGCAATTTTTTTCCATGGATTGTGCTTTTGGTGCTGTATCTAAAAACTCATTGCCAAGCCCAAGGTGACCTAGATTTTTTCCTGTGTTTTCTTCTGGAAGTTTTATAGTTTTGCATTTTACATTTAGATCCATGATCCATTTCGAGGTAATTTTTGTGAAGGGTGTAAGGCCTGTATCTAGATTCATATTTTTGCATGTGGACATCCAGTTTTTCTAGCACCATTTGTTGAAAGACTGTTTCTCCATTGAATTGCTTTTGTTCCTTTGTCAAAGATCAGTTGACTCTATTTGTGTGGGTTTATTTTTGGGCTCTCTATTGTGTTCCATTGATCTATTTGCCTATTCTTTCAACAATACCACACTGCCTTTATTACTGTAGCTGCTTTTTAATATATGTTTGGTAACCTTATACTTCTGAAAAAAGATTTAAGATACATTACAATTTTAGTTACATAGGAAATAGGGTAATTTTAATAAAAAGATAAAAATTGTAAAAAATAAGTATTGATTCTTCTGCCAGAGGCTCCATTTTTTCACAAGCTGGAACACGCAGAACTATCACAATAGAGTATGGACAGCCTTTTTACCTGCTGGCATTTATCTGAACACATTAAGAATTATAGGTTTAGACAGAGAGAAATACTGGGGTTGGGTTATTCTTAAATATTATTGTTTCTCATTGCATTCGTGGTGATAGTTAGCATTGCATGTTTAGTTACATACGGTTCATTGGAGACACATCCTAACACTTTAGCTACTTTAATAACTGAACCAGCAACAAACATTTATTGAAATATGCATATGCGCATGTCTGATCACATTTTTTTGAATTTTTTTTCAGGTCAATGATGCCTTCCTTCATGTGATACAGCACAAATCCATGGGCAAGGCGCTTCTCTCTCCTAAATAAACCATCACCTCAGCAGCAAACTCAGCATGTCCAAATCTAAACTTACCATCTTTCCCAAAAATCTGATTTCCCTTCTGTGTTTCCAAGGTGTTACCACCTTCCTTACTAATCCAGGTTTAAAATCTTAGAGTCACCTTTGATTCTGTTTTCTTATTGCTTCTAATTTAGTTTGATGTTATAGTTTATTGTCCAAACTTGGACTTTTTTGAGAGTAAACGATACTTTTAGTAACTGCAGCAGGAAAATGTGTCCCAGGCAAACCTGCATGGGTGGCCACCCTATTTGTAATGCCAGTTGCCAAGTTCTGTCATTCCCATCTCTAAGATCTCTCTTACCTCCACACCTCTTTTTCATATGACTAATTATGTCTCACCTGCTATCTCCACTGACCTTCTAACCAGTTTTCCTACCTTTAAATTACCCCACTCCCTCCATCCTTGTACGTCATTGCCATGGTGATCTTCCCGAAGCATCGGTCTGACTGTCTCGCGTCAGAACACCCACAGTGGCTCACCATTGCCTATATGGTGGATTCAGACTCCTTGAGCTAGCATGTCATTAAAACCATGATTTTGCCCCAGCCTTATGCTCCACAGCTCCTCTGGAGCCTAAGTGTACACTGAGCGTTCCTTCCTCCCTCATTTTGCTCTGCTCGTGCATTTCCTCTACTCTTCATCTCTGTCAAACATAAGCCTTCCTGACCTCTAAGACCTGCCTTTGCCACCTGCCTTCACCCTCAGGGGCGTCGTAGTCTCTTCTCTTTCTCTTCCACTTTCCTGTGGCTTCTCCGCCAAGATTTGTTACTTTCTGCCTTGAATCTCAGGGAAAACGTGTAGTGGAATGAACACAGGCTTCTGATTCCAAGATGTGGGTTTGAATATCAAACTCACCTCTTTAGAGGTTGTTACTTGCGTCTCTGTACCTTCACGTTTCTCGCTGTAAAGTGGATATCACAGTATCTTCCTCACAGAGTTGTTGTGAGCAGTACATGCAGTGATCGAGTAAAGGCACCCAGTGCCCGGTAACCAGTTGGCAAATGCTAGTGACCTTCACTTCTTTCTCTTCTCCTTTCCCAATGTACCATAAATTCCTTGAGAGCAGGTACCATGTTTGATTCACCCTTGTACTTCCCATAACACTTACCAAAGTGAGTTACCCTTGGTAAATACTCAATAAATTGAATTGAATTTGAATTATCAGCAAGTCTTACATTCTGGGATTAAATTAAGAGTATGTTGCCCTAGAAACAACCCAGATGTCCTTTGACAGGCGAATGGATAAACAAAATATGCTATATACACAAAATGGAATATTATTCAGCTTTAAAAGGAATGAAATTCTGACGTGTGCTACAACACGATGAACCTTGAAGACACTATATGTGAAGTACACCAGCCGCAAAGTACAAATACTGTATGATTCAAATTATGTGGAGTGCCTGGGGCAGTCAAATTCAAAGAGACAGAAAGTACTGGTTGAGAGTCCCAAATCCAAAAATCTGAAATTTGAAATGCTCCAAAGTCTGAAGCTTTTTGAGTTCTGAAATGCTTATTGGAGCATTTCAGATATTGGATTTTCAGATTTGGGATGCTCAACGAGTATAATGCAAATATTCTAAAATCTGAAAGAAATCTGAAATCCAAAACACTTCTGGTCCCAAGCACTTTGGATAAGGGATCCTCACCCTGTAGAATGGTGGTTGTCAGAGGGATGGGGAATGGAGAGTTATTGTTTAATGGTACAGAGGTTCAGTTTGGGAAGACGGAAAAGTTCTGGAGGTGGGTAGTGGTGATGGTCGCACAGCAGTGGGAATGTATTCAATGCCACTGAACTGCACACTTAAAATGGTAAATTTTATGTATGTTTTACCACAATTAAAAAAAGTTTTAAAAAAAGAACATATAGTCCTCACTTCTAAGTGCATCCATTAGGGAAGAGAGCAGGGGGTGTGTGGAGTGCCTAGCTGAGGCTGAAGTGAGCTGCATTCTGCCTGGGCCTGGTTGTCTGGAGAGGTTTTGTACGTTTTCTGGGTGCTAAACATTATGCTGCATTCTTCCTGCTGCATGAGTGAGAACTCTCAAAAAGGAGAGGGTGGGGATAAAAACAGGAGCCTGACACAGCAGGAACGTGTGGGCACTTCTGCGTATTCCTGATGAGGTCCTCTTCCAAAAAATGTGGGAAGAGGCTGTTTTCTAAGTACCTTAGGCCATTTAGGAACATTTACCTTCTCAGTGTCTCTTCACCAAAAATCTTTTTTTTTTTTTTTTTAAAGAATAGAATTGTAAAATAGGGATGAACACTTGGGGAAAGAATTTGAAACTGAGAAATTAGCAGAAGGATGGGGGAGGAGAAAGATGTCAGGCAAACCATCCACATGCCTGCTGTGGGCCCACATGGTGCTTCTGTGAGGCCCAGTGTACTTGCTCTTACCTCTCCCATGCCTCGGGTGTGCTTCAGCCTTCTGGGAGCTTAACACTCTGTGGTTCTGTTTAATACTATGCCTCTTTTCACCTCCCTTCCC